>QVNW01000607.1:0-101818 GCA_014825475.1 Pseudomyrmex flavicornis
TTAGTAGACGGATAATCGGATGACCCACTAGATGGATAACCAGATGAACCACTTGATGGATATCCGGATGATCCACTAGACGGATATCTGGACGATCCACCAGATGGATACTCAGATCCACTAGATGGATAACCGGATGATCCACTAGTTGGATATCCACTGGACTGACTAGAAGGATAACTAGATTGGGGTCGATTTGAATTAGAAGTACTTGAAGATTCGATGTTTGAATTGCTATTATCAGGATATTCTGATGCAGATGGATATCCGGAAGATCTAACAATTCTATTAGGATGATTACTCGATTTTCTAAGATCCCAAGATTCGTGTTGATTGACGTATGGTTCCGTTGTATAACCAGTTTGTCTCTTCATTTCATACTCTGTACAATACAATAAAATAATGACTCTTCTTAAATATAAGTAAAAACTTTTTTTAAATATAAGTAAAACATATTTGTGGATGCATAAGTCAAACGAGCCGCACAAAAAAAAAGGTTATAAGTAGTTAAAGCTTTTTTACAATGATATTGATCAAAATGAATTAATGATATTACAAATGAGAAAATTACACAAAAATTCTTGCAATGCAGGAGTTTCAAGTTTTAATGTAATACAACTTTGTTTTAAAAAATGGCACATAATATTTTTATAAAAAAATATCCAATTTTGCGAGGACTTGCATTTATCATGCACACATGCAGCATGACTCATATTGTTACATGCACATTTATATAATTAGCAAGTTAATTTAGTTTCACAAATTCGAATTGTACAGACATTTTATTTTATTTGTTATAGATAAATTTAGTTTTTTACAATTCATAATTTTATAAAATCTACATATTCCATTTTACTTTTTTTTCTGCAGATTAAACGATAGATGTGATTAAAATGAGTATTTCAAAAGTAGACAAATAATTAAATGAGTATTTCAAAGTAGACAAATAATTATAAAAGAACAGTTGAGTTTTGTTCAACCAGAAAACGTCCAGACTCTATTTCCGTTACTATCAATACGAGTATGAGTAGTGTAGTAATTGTTTCTGTTTCTTTGTGTGCTTCTGTCAAAGCTGGTGAATCTGGTGGGTGCTGGAGTAGGCTGAGGACGTTGGGTGCCGAACAAACGATTGAAGATAGAGCCGTCACCTATAGTGTTTCTGGAACCGGAATAACCGTTGTACCTTCCTCCGTATCCATATGACGTAGATCTAGGTGGCGGCGTCGGAATTCTTGGTGTCGTTCGAGGTGACACTTGATTGAGTCCCGGAGGCACTGCTGTTAAATTTCATATGATGAAAACAAGACTAATATAAAACGCAAGTGTGACTAATATAAAACGCAAGTTGTGTTGTTAAAAGTTACGCTTGTATGTTAATCAACCGTTCCAAAGATGTAACAACACACAGAAGAAATGCTGCACATACATGTACTCAATTATAATTTAGTAATAACCTAATGGTTCACCCCAATTTACACAAGAGAATAATGCTGTTTCTTCCTGTATTTCCCTTTCGTTACAAAGTTGCACATTGTTGCAGTGAGGAAATTCGTGCAAAAAAATTGTAACTATATAGTTTGTAAATAAAGATAACAATTACACTGTCCTGTTTTTATTAGAATGTCGATGTACAATTTTTCCAAGTTGAATTTATACTCGGAGAAAAGTATAAGCAAGCTTCAAATAAATTGTTAAACTGTTTTTATAACTTGACATTCAACACTTAATAATCTACATACTTATTGCAAAATTCTTCAACGGAAATTCAGTTGTTTGATAAAGACAGTCGTTGGCTAAACAGTTTTTTAATTTGTGCATTCGTCGTCGATTGTCAATCCCTTCATAAAGTTACATTATAACAATCATACGAATGTCGTCTCTCGATCAAGAGCACCCATGCTCACAAGATTCAAATGTTCACTATGAACTTTTTGACTCAGGCAAACCGAACTTTGTGTGATTTTCTATTGAGATGTACTACTCAGTGATACAAACTTTAAGGCTTTACGCTGGAAGTAATCGGCGTATTGCAAAACTTATTTAGTGACTTATTTACAAAGAACACTTACAATTTCCTTTTAAGGAACTAATATATATATGTATGCCTATATTATATCGAGATTTAATCATATAAAAATGCTGAATGCTTCAAAAAATTAATTTTTAAGACACCTTATAGTGGTGTTACTTATAAATTTTTTTAAAAATACACGCTTTCTTTGTACTAAATATTCTTGTCATTATATTTAAAAGGAAATTTGAAACTTATTCTTTTCTTAAAAAACTTTATTTTACATTTAGCTTTTACTTCAAAAAACAGATTGTACTAATTAATTAAAATTTTTGAGAAATTTTTAAATTCTATCGAAAAAATGTAATAAATATATTTGCTGATATCGCTCAGTTTTAAAACATGAAAAAGAAAAAACATAGATATTGCGTAGAAGACGCAATGCATCATCGCTGTATTTGCATGCGTATGAGAAGATAACTTAACTGTCAAGGTTCAAGCTGATAACCCACTCATTTGTGAAATAGTCTATTACATCTTGAATAAAAGAAAATCGCTCATAAAGCGTTTTCATTAGAATTGCGATAAATTATGGAGAAATACAAAATATTGACTAAAAACATCTTTTTCCAACACTTGCTTTAAATAATTGAGAAGCATGCATTACATGTATGAAATAAAATATTCTCTTGCGTTTGTTCTATGTTGGTTCTATGGTCTTTCAATGTTTAATCTTCGATATACTCGATACGCAGTATTTTGATAAGCAGTATTCTGATAATAAAAAAAAAGATCTCTTTTATCGTAAAACCTAAATCATTTATAATACAAATATACAAATATTTTACTATGTAATAACTATTTGTTCGTGGGAAATTACGTAAAGTGTTTTGTAACTTATTCGTAGAACGATAAATGTAAAAAAAAAAGTCATAAAAATCGTGATTTGTGGAAATCATTACTCTCGCTTAGACTCGTGTATCATATAAGATATCCGTACGCACAGATTTACTTGGTACTTTCGTTTCGACGAAACAGTTTGCGTTCCAGAAACGAGAAGATGCAATAATATCATAATAAAACCATATATGTACACGATGTATATATAAAACATGATGTTAATTTTTCATCAGTTACTGATCACCACCGAACGACACGATTCACAAAAGAAAGAAACAATTCCGAGATCGCGACGAGAATCACGGAGGCGACGGTTCCAGTAGACGCGGCATTTCTGCGATAGATCGAATTCGAATTGTGTCCACGCTGATTCGGATAATTCTGATAAGGATAGTTCTGATATCCCGGATACTGCTGCGGATAATTGTTTGAGGGTGGGTATTGCTGAGGATATCCGGCGGGTTGCGGATAGTTGGGATACGCTGCTGGCTGTCCCGGTACAGGCATTCTGTTCTGCGTCGGATACGGAGGATATCCCAGATCGTGTTGACGGCCGGCCTGATTGTTTGATTGCGGCGGAGGCGGATATCCATTTGCGGAAGAGCCGCTATTGCTGGGATACGGCGGATACCCCAAGCTGCCTCCGGAAGATGAAGACCGATGATATCCGCCGTCGTTGCTGACTGGATTCGCCGGCATCGGTGGAGCGTTAGCGTTCGCGTACGGATTTGCGTTATTTCCGCTCTGCACTCGCTCGCCGTTCACGTAAGAAACACCCGCTGATTCGTAGCCTGCAAGGATGCTGACTCTTGGCTTCGTGTGCTTATGCGACGTTGCGAGTGCAAACTTTACTGATGTGAGTTTTAACACGAAACATTGCAAGATGCAGAGAAAAACGGAAGAGAAACGGAGTTGTGCGTCAAGACAATATTCCGTGTGGTCGTGTATCGATGTGTTTCCGCACACATGATTGTCGGAGAAATAGTAAATAAAAAACGTTTCGTTCTATATGAAGAATACAGTATAGTATTGTAAAACAAATTCTTTGAGAACAGCACAAAAACCCAGCGGAGTTGAATACAAAATAAAGAAAAATATGTGTTCAGTGACGTAAAATGCGATTTTCCATCATTTTCAGAAATCATGCCGTTTTCATACCAACAATTCTGTACATGCTATGAAATGCATGAACAAAAAAAAAATAAAAATTCCCATCATGATTATGCGAGAAAAGACCTTTTTTTACGAGCACGAAACTTTTGATTCTTTTGATACTTGATCTCAACTAATTCGTTTCCATTTATTTGAACTTTCGTCATGCATCTTTCTCGTGCGTCTTTCAAGAGCTTTGTATCTTCATGCTCGCAATGTGTCGAGTACTATGTGCGTCCGATATAATAAAAAAAAATAAATAAAAACTTACCTATTTCCGTTGACTTCCTCACGCATTTTGGCGCACCATTTTCGCTCTTGCAATATTCGTTCTGTCCGCAAACCATCGAAGTACAACTTGCGTCTGCAAATAGTTTTTAGACATCGAGGAAAATAACATAACATGTATTTTTTAAATACTCTTAAATGATACTTATTTACAAAAATATCGGAATCGACTACTTGTTTGCAAAATTAACACAGATAAATACGAAATCTTAATTTGCTATAAATTCGAAAGTATATTAAGATCAATTAGTTAGTGTAATTATTTCTTACCACTTATCTTTTGGCAGGTCGGGTATCGTCCGCATTTGTCCGAATAGCTGTTGCAAGGGTCTTCAGCCATCACGCATGTCTCGTCGCTGCGACAGCCGATGTCCTGACAAGTTCTTCCATATTCTAAATGGTAAAAAAAAAAAAAAATAATAAGACGATATAGTTTTCTAATTTTTATATTAATTATATTTTTCTTTATATTTAAATAATTTATTATCGCTGGAAGTTTTACACAAAATGTTTTTAGATTTAGAACAATTTTACAATTTTATTGATTCATGCAAAAGCGCCGTAAAATAATATATAAACGTATAGTTTATTGCTTACTATTGTAAGACGCCGCATGCGGCACGATGGCAATTATCATCAGCGTTCCGAGAAGAACGCCAAAACTAGTGCGCAAAAACATCTTCTGCGAACACAAAACGGATAAACTTTATAAATATATACGTACAAAAATGATGCAATGAAATCTGCAATCACATATCGTCCGTAGAGTCAGTTTATGTTATTTTTAATATTTGTGTCCAAAGTTGGTATTTCTTCAGAATTTTTTTATCACGAGCCATCACAAATGGACATTAAATATTTTTTAAAGAAAAACACTTCAAAGAATATTAACAGACATTAGTGCGCTACATGAATAAATATATACCAGTAAATGAACTCTGTAAATGAAACTTATGTTTTTGTACGATCGTTTTCTTTTTGTCTGATTTTAACAATGTAAAATTCACGAATGTTAATGCGATTAAAATCTCCGAAAGTTCACGGAGGGAGTCCGAATATCATATTTGGCACTCTCCGTATAATCTCGCGTATGTTGCTATCCTTGGATCGAAACGTGACGCAGTATCGTCGCCGAAGAGGGAGATTCATCAAGAGACACGTACATACACGCGCACACGTATTGTAACATACACGTTACAAAACAAATCATTTGATAGCTTCTGATGATGACTATTACTTAGAACAATCTCACAAAAGAAAATTCAAAACTCGAAAATTTATTATAAATGTCACGATCTTCTTTCGAGAAGAATTGCGATCGATCGCGAAAGAAGATTATTTTTACACGGTTTGCGAAATCCTTTTCAAGAGAAATCATATAAAAACGTCTGGTCACGCTGCACGCTCCATTTTGCGACATAAACACAATATACCCTGTAAAATATGTTATGACAAGTGTAAAAATTATTAATTCATTATTTTTTACATTATTAAATTACATTATTGCCGAATGTTTCGAAACAAAATATGAAAACAGTGAAATCTTGTAAACGTTACGCGCCAAAATGCGTTGTAACAAAGAAGTTCGTCGTGAATTCGTCTTTATGCGGAAGTGTAAAAATTGCTTGTGGCGTTATTGCTTACTTGCCAGTTTCTGCACACCGTTCGTTGTGTTTATTGCACTGCGTAGTCTCGCCAGTAAGAGCTGCCACGATACTGAAAATTTTCTCTGAAGTTAGACCGACTCACTGCCGGACGGAGCGGTAGCTGCGCTCTGACGCGTTCAGGACTCGAAGTGCGCGAGAAAGAATGAATGAGAGCGCGACGCGAGTCCGAGAGAGAGAGAAAAATGCTGCGAAGGAGAAGGTCAAGCGATCGGGTATAATGGGATATAGAGGAGGGATAGAATAACGTTTCTGCATGTAGTTGTGTGTGCGTGTGTCGAGGGAATGACTGTGTACGTTGTATGCGTGAGACCATTGGAATTTTATGAGGAAAACGCAATCTTCTAATAATTACAGTAGTTATCAACTGGTGCTTTCCAATTAGCGACACAAGTCGACACAAGGGTCATTATGTCTGTTTGTCAGTGAATATTGAACAAGGACAAACGACTCCTGTGACTTGTGTCGCTAATTGGAAAGCACGTTGAGCGGCATCATTTTGCGTTTTTTTTTTTTTTTTCATTATTCGCGATAAATTCTCTTCTTTTTTTCTGCGTGTTTTTGTAATCGACATCAAATTTGTCTTACATCCTTCATTAATTTATTTTCATGTATTAAATAAATGAGGATCAAAATTTAAAATTGCTATTTGTGGAAAGTAAAAAGATATAGTTGATGCAAAAATGACCTCGATTTTGTCAATAAGACAATAAAGAACAAAGTCTAAGACTATTGTACGTGTAGAAAAATAACTAGCGCAGTTACAATTTTTTCCATTTTTATTTATATAGAAACAATGTGATAACATTCAAGTCATCAACGCTTGTTCACTTTGTTTCTTCAACTTGAGGCTTAGGAGCGTCGCTTTTTGCGCTCTTCGCAACTTTTGTGGATTTCGCAAGTTTCGCGGATTTTGCAGTTTTCACGGGTTTTGCGAGCTGTGAGCCTTTCGCTACTTTGTTAAGCCTCTTCGTTTCTCTCTTAGCTCTTCGTTTGGCCTTAAGCTCGGCCGAAGCCTGGTCTTTCGCCGGAATCTTTTGCGCGGCTGCCAAACCTTTGCTCAGAGTAGCTTTAATCAAGTGTGTTTTTCTCTTCACCCGGAGCGCGAGAGCTTTCGCCGCAACTGAATCTTTAGGCAACTCAATCTGCAACATATAAAATAGATTACTCAGTAAAAAGAAATCCTCAACTACAAAAAACTATGTTATTACATATGATACATTAACTCTCTCTTGTACTTACGCCTCGTTTTGCAGCGATCAAACGCTCCCTCTCGAGTTTCCGTCTCTGGTCATTCAAGATAGCGGCGCGTCTCAAAACCGCTGCGTACGGATTGAGTCGCAGCATAGCCCTGGTGTTGCTCAATGGGTTTAGTTTCTTCACTCTGCGCACCACCTTCTTCCTGCAATTGTATTATTTCTCCTTGAGTGAACCGTAAAAATTTCACAATAACAGAAAATTGCAACTTAAATCAACCATAATTATATAAAATAATTAATTCTTCTCTCATATCAATGAAAGATAATGTTTTGTGTTAATAACCTGGGAGCTCTCAAGACTTTACGAATTTCCTCGGATTTGAGAAGTCTGGTCAAATCCGTATTCGCCATCTTGGGGAATGGCAAGTTATAGCCTTTCTTTAGTTGCGATTCTTTACGCCAGGTTCCATAAAGAGCGTCCAGTTGTTCGAAGGCAGACTGGGTCCAGATTACAAAACGTCCAACATGACCTCCGGGTGCCAATTTTAACAGATTCATCTTGTTGATGTTCATCAAATCAACGCCAGGAATATTGCGGAATGCTTTGCGGATGCCCTAAAATAAAATCATTCGTTGTAAACACGTGATTTACAAATATTGATCTTTTGTTATTTTCGACAAATGTATAATTTTGTGCGTCTATAAATTGTCAAAAAAAAAACTGATTACCTGATCTTGACCGTACACGATCAAAGGTCCACGTCGCTGAATATGTCGGCGATTTCGCATTTTACCTTTACCAGCGCGGAACCGTTTGGATTTGTATACCTAACATCAATAAACATAAACATACAACGATGGTAAACATGACGATAAACATACAAATGTAATGCAAAAGATGTACATATATACAAATATAATTTACGCATTGAAACAATTAGTAAATTGTTCGATGATTCATACCCTTGCTAGCGAATGTAAATCGACTAGACAAGAACGCCTGAATATCGTATTTTTCTAGCACCTGTTAGGAACATCCGAACTAAACTTGTTTAGCAGGGATGTGGACATTTATCGGTGCATACATTCTACATAACAATTAAAAACAAACCTTTTGGATGTCATTCCACGCCTTGATACGTCTTAAAAAGATAACAGCTTGTTTAGTTTTCGTATATTCTTGAATTTTATCGGTTACAACCAATGGAAACTCAGGAACCTCTTGAATCAAGTGTCCTACAACATCAGCAAGAATTAATGCAGATGTGCAAAATAATTTTTGTTACATAAGTGTTAATTTGTCTCTTTTGAGACAAATAATGTGCAAAATAACAAATAATTTTTGTTACATAAGTGTTAATTTGTCTCTTTTGAGACAAATAAACACTTATTATTTGTTATTTTGCACATCTGCATTAATTCTTGCATATACCTTTAGACTGCACTAATGCAGGAACGCCAGATGCAGCAATGGCTGACACAAGAGCATAACGTTTTTGATTCACATTAACACGATGATGCCATCGGCGCCAGGGCTTGGTGGGTGCAAACATGCGTCCACCTCGACACATGTTACCAAACGCACCCTGACCAGACCGATGAGTACCACCGCCGCGTACACGGGGGATACGCGCCACAGCACGTCCAGTACCCCATGATTCCGCAGAGGTTTGATGACCTGAGAAACAGAAGCTGTATTTTAAAAATCTTACAGGCAATAAACAAATTATACTTGGAATTAAAGAAGAAAATGAAAATAAAAATTGATTTACCAGCCTCCTTGGAAACACAGTACGGTTGTCTCTTATTTGTAGAGATTAACTGGTGAACAACATTCACGATATCAGGTCGAATCGGAGCTTTGAAGACAGCTGGCAAAGACAGTACATCAGGTGTTGCCTTGTTCTTGTCGGTATACACCGTGACAAGAGGTCGAGCTGTTGATAACGACTAAAAAAATAAAAGTTACAAGCAATTTACATTTCATGTGTTTTTAGGAAGCAAACTTTTCACAAAACAATAAAATTGTAAGAAATCTTTCAAATATTTTGTTGTATGTCGAAGTATGAATAATATTAATTAGTAAATAATTAATCTTTATATTTTTACTAATTAAATTAAATTATATTTTCAATTTATATGTTTATTAGTAGACATGTACACATTCCATCACCAGTCAGTGAATGTGTGGATTCGTGCACGGGAGAGATGCCGATCGTAATGGCGGATACTTGGGACATACTGTTCGTGCAACCAGTTCTCGAGAGAGGCATAAGATACATAT
This sequence comes from Pseudomyrmex flavicornis, assembly GCA_014825475.1. Taxonomy (NCBI): domain Eukaryota; kingdom Metazoa; phylum Arthropoda; class Insecta; order Hymenoptera; family Formicidae; genus Pseudomyrmex; species Pseudomyrmex flavicornis. The sequence continues at coordinate 9,499 of QVNW01000607.1, forward strand.
TTAATTACAAAATTTCATTCATCTCACACACATCTTCGTACAAAGAATATTGTCTCGAATCCCACAAGGAGATAAAGCAAATGCGGAAGATATGTATACTTTTAAGTATATATTTATCGAGGGAAAATCTTACGAACAATGCGGTGAAAGGTTAGGTTATCGCAACGTGGTTGCGGGGAGGACACGCTTTTCGAAACGAAAAAAACGGGAAATAGAAAAATACGAAATCGACAGACGAAAAAATAACAATAACACACAAAAGAATGCGTACATTTGCAAGTAAGAGAATGATTTCTTACCATCTCAAATCTCTCTTACAATATTGCCCGCATCGAAGTCTTCTACGCACGATCCTTCGATCGCGGTACATAAAAAGAACTCGCGAGAGCGGAAGTGAGAACACTTGCGCTCATTCGCGTCTGACGCATCGACAACAACTTCTTTGATTGGTCGAGAAAATTGTTCCATGGCCGATCGAAGTGAAAACAGTAATTCGGTCCCGCAAACTCCAGAAGGCGCTGTTCGCAGTATGTCCTCGTTGAGAGGACTAGAGAAGTAGAGTGCAGTTCAGTGTAGCGACGAGCAAGTTGTATCAATTGCTGTTATTTGTTATTCGTTGTAAATTTGTAATTTTTCGCACGAACAAAATATCATGTCGAACAAAAGCTTATTTATAAAATCGACATTTCCGCGAGCACCTTTCGGTCTCGGGATCGGACGCTACGTTTGTCAGCTGCAGAGAGTAACTTTGAAATTTTGCAAAACCAATGGTTCAAGCAGAGGAATGAGGTGACAATAAAGTCACAATTGATCAGTGTACGTGATAAGAAAATTTTAAAAATACTTTTTTTTTTCACAGAGGCTTTATAGAGCACGATTTAGTGGATTATGCGAGAGAAAATCCAGGAGTGGTCGTTTACACTAAGCCGAGAAGACACAGGGCACCAGTTATAGTTGCTGAATATTGTATGTGTACTCTTTACTTGTAGATAATATTGTAAACATTACATTGTATTGAAATAACATTTGTTTTTATTTAGTAAATGGCAACAAACAGTGGATGTGCGTTGCTCATTACACTCGGGAAGATATTGTCAAATGGATGGAACTCCTGCGTACACAGATTCATGATACTCCCTCTATGAGATTCCGCAAATTGTGGCACACAGAATTTCCGTCAATTCAAGGCCCATGGACACCATTCACCTTCAAAGACCCGAAGTTGAACCTGGAACACTATCCTAATGTAACTAATATTTAATATGACAAGATCTTCATTGATCCTTGTGTTTGTATTTAAACACCTGAACATTATAGTTTATGTGTCATGTTCTTCCTTTTTGCAGAAGACACTTGGTACAGCTGTTAAACTTGGTCCTACAGCTACGGAACAACTTATTGAATTATTCAAAGCTCAGCATTTGAACACAACACAAGATAAACTGTCAAATGATACTGATAAATCGTCAAATCAACAAGACTCATGTGTACAAAAAGCATAATTTTTTAAATACTTTGTAAATTGATTGTGTATATTATAGTTTACATAAACATCTAGTAAAAAAACTATTATTTGTACATGTACATATACTTGATGAGTAGCTTTGAAGCATTATGAATATACCTGGAAGTTGGAACACAAATCTGCATTTCTAAGTTTAGCGCTTTGCATTAAATTACAGCGCATGCGCAGATTTCTGCCGCACATGACAGATTTCCCTAACTTAATCCAACCTATCATGACCTTAAGACAGTCCGCGTGCAGGACAGTGACACTGTTTTAATTAGGTTCTAAGTGTAAAAAGAAACCGATTGAATATAATTTTATTAAGAAATCCAGAAGAAACAGGTTAAAATAAATAATTATCTTTTCAGAAATGTTGAAATTAATAAGCCCGATACTTTGTTATGGAAGATTTATGCAGGTAGGTTAAGTTAGGTTAATAGAATATTGTAGAATATTCTATATGTGAAAATAATTTAATATTTGTTGCATAAAATAAAAAGCATTTATTCGACTTTAACAGAAAGAAGTTTAATATTAAAAGTTTGGAAAACTATTTCAGAGCAATTTACCAGCATTGTCCGGTGCTATTACCTGTCCCTATGACTGTACACAAGTCAGATATATCCGTAAGCACTGGAATCCGAAGTTTAAAAAGTTAAGGAGATTGAAAGTTATTAAAATAAAACTTCCGAATTTCCAAAAGGAAAAAGATCCTGTTAAATTCGAGAAGGAACAAATGCGATCGCATATAAAAGAATTTGGATTTATTCCACAAAAACCTTGGAGAGAAAGAATGGCATACATTAGTTGTACTCCTGTAATTTTTGAATCTTATGTTGCTCCCGAAGGAGACGGAAAATATTCTGCTATTACCAAAGAGGTATTTTTTTTCTTTTCGATATCAGAATTCTGTAAGTGTGGTACAATAATTTTCTTATACAACACAAGATTATTCTTTTTTAAATAAAATATAAGATTTATTTTTTTTTTAGTTTGGTTCACGCTAATTTTAATATATATATTGATACATTATATATTGATATAAAACTAAAATTATTTCTTATTGTTGAAATACAGGGAGCGAAACAAAAGTATGAATTTTTGGAAAAAAAGAGCAAATCTTTCCTGGCTATTAGAAAAATTAAAACGTTCGACGATATGTTTAAAACATCATTTTTTATAGATGAGGCTTTGGATATCTATAAAAAAGCACATGAAGCTTTAGCTGCGTAAGAAAATTCTATTTGTATATTATAAGCGCACTGTAACACTTTTAAAGTATGAAAAGATTTAGTAAAATGTTATTTAAATTCTTTTTATAGCAAAGATGAGGAGAAATTACTGCAATATGTCACCGAAACAGCATTTCCTGTAAGTTTCGACTAACTTTGCATCGTTGCTAGAAATCCTGAAGTTAAATTTACACACATTATGTTATTCTCAAAAATATACTATATGTTTAGAAAATGACGTACAATATGATGAACAAAACTATACACTGGAAGTTCTTAGAGTCTTTGGAACCGGCTCGTCTCGTGCACGCAAGAACTACGGACATGATCTCGAAGGAGAACGTTTTCGCGCAACTCACTGTTCGATTTCACACGCAACAGGTTCAATAATTTTATTCTCTACAATTTGGTCTTTCATTTACAACATTAACGATCTTTACGTGAGGTTGTTTTCCTTCTACAGATACTAGCTATTTACGACAGATTTGGTCGCTTGATGCAGGGAAGCGAAATTTTAAGAAAGGACGTGTTGGAATATATAGTATTCGAAAAGCATTTAGCTAACGAGTACGGTTCTTGGCGAATTCACGGGAAGATCATACCGACCTGGATGACTCCGACGGATGTGGCGGAAGGAACGTATGTTTTACCGAAAAAGAAACCCACTTTAAAACCTACTGATCCAGCTGCTGTGGAGTCTACGTTAGTGGAAGAAAAACAGGACGCACCAAGCAGTACGACAACTGCACAAACGTGAACTTGATGATACATGTAAATTTAATATTAGATAATATTTGTATTGTATTACACAAAAAAATACATTGCACTTATCTGCAATGACAAATGAATATTCTTTATTTACTGTATGCGGTAATGCAATTGTTGGAATATACAAGTCTCTTTTCCTTTATTAATTTCCAATTGTACTTTTCGAACTTCTTGTCAAAAGGCAGTGGATCTGTGATACAATTGTTTCCTTGCACAGGACCGATGACGAGGATCAAATTGCCTTTGTAGTTTTCTATATATTTACAAAATGCCTCGCTGTTATTGAAGTAACAAAATAACATGGCGTATCGTTTCGGTATTGAAAAATTCGTTAGCTCATTCTCAATGAAAATAACGTTTTTTAGGAATTGCGGAGGCGAGTACTTGCTGTTCCACCAAGAACTATCCAATTCTATTCCCAGGATATCTAGTCCTTAAAAATAATTTATAACTAGCGTCGCACACACTGTGTCTGAGCGTATTGAGAAGATACGTCCCTATCTTTGTTTGTTTTAAAAACTTACCCGAATATTTTTCCAGCAACCATTCCAACAATCCGCAGCCGCAACCAACACTCGCGATTCCCAATAAATTGTATTTTCGCACTACATCGTCTATCCAGTGCAAATCGTTTATATCGGGCAGTACCCATGACAGTCTGCAAGTTCGGAGATTTTTCGCCGTTGACGATAAAGCGGCGATCTCTTGCCATTTTTGAGCATTATATAAGGAAAGAATATTTTCCTCGATATTATCATTATTCGTTACTTGTAAATCCCTTTCCACGTACATGTTACAAATGATTGTGTATTTTCTCTCATTTATTATTAAAAAAAAAAAACAAAAAAAAAAAAAAACAAACTGATGTGACTTGCAGACTGAAGAATATTACTACCTTGAACTGCTATTAGGTAATGAAGGAAGTTATAGTTTTTAGTCCGAGACCTCGAGTTGTGTAATTTTTCCATTAATAGATTGACTACATATAGTATAGAGTTCAATATTTTTGAATACATTTGTCTGGCAAATGACACGTGCGTCTGCATGTGTTCCGAGATATATGTGTATACAGATACGACTTTTGCGTCATATCTGTGTTGTTTGCTATATCATCTCATGTTGTTAAAAAAATTATATCTGTATTTCATTACATACTTCATGTTCTCGTTACAAAATGTAGTTGAATAAAACGGTCGTGAATCATAAAATATAGTCAATAATTAACTTGTATAAAAACACACACACGCAAACATTTACATGTACTTCGCAATAAAAATAAAAACTAACAATAAATTAGAGATATATTTATCCGGTCTTGATATATTACGATCGCTTTTTTCTCTTTAAATCTGTTTGGAGCGCATAGTGTATGTCATCTTTCGACACATTCAATAAAATTCTTTGATGTATGTCGCTACCCGAATAATCGCATATCAACAGCCTGTAGTCACCCAATTTCGCGCAGATATTGAGCGCCTGAGTGATATTGGGTTTTTCGTGACCTAAAAAAAAAAAAAAACAAGAACGGGAAGTTACAACGTGAAATTGTTTACATGTACATTTGAATACGATAACATTGTTTCTCTGAGACACGAACCGTCGAAGGTACACAGGAATTCGAGCTGTCTGTAAACATTCAGAAAGGAAACTTCCTCGACGCCGGTGCGAGTTACCTCCGCGTGCACGGCCTGCAGAAAAAGTTGCTCGAACTTCGAGCAATGCTGTATCGCTCGAATCTTTGGATTCGTTATCATCTCCGACAGAGCTTCGTTCACATCTTGTATCGTTACCGTATCTCCGCCACGTGTCTCGGCGATTTCCGCCGTTCGGCGACAAATGTCCAGAGCGCGGCGGGCATCGCCAGATACCGCGGATACCTTACTAATGCACACACACACACACACACACACATAAATTAAAATATACATTGTATGTACATACATATGAAATTTCAACATGCGATGCTCACCGCGCAATTAATTGTATAGCTTCACTTTTGAAAATGTCTACATCTTGAAGTCTGGTCACCACTATCTCTTGCAACTGTGCGTGACTGTACGGTTGGAAAGTTACCCGCGTAAGCCCTAATCGCGACGTGATTCTACCCATTAGAACTCTCTCTGGAAGATCCATAGTATTGGCGATAGTAATGACTACTAAGCGAGCAGACGCCTTTGTAGGCCAATCCAAAAGATTATAAATAACATCTTGTCGTTTTGTACACACCAAATCAAGCTACAAAATCAAAATTAAAAACAAAAAATTGTAATGCAACGAAAATAATAAACAACAAAATAAAAATACATGAACACAATTATAAACAAAAAGATTAACACAAATATATTAACAAAAATGTTAACACAAATATATTAACAAAAGATATGTACCTCGTCTACAAGTAACAACGTCATCGGCCGATTTTTAGCCTTGCTGGTGAATCTCTTTTCTAGCGCATTGTGCGCTTGTTCCCACGTTAAGGTCGTTCCGGACAGCTGTTTCAGAATTTGCACATATGCTTGCCTAGGCTCGGACAATCTCATGCCGTTAATTTCAACGAAATCAAAGTTATTTAATTTACCCTTCTTTACAGATTTCTGCAGGCACTTTACAACTTCATTTACAGTAGCAGTTTTACCTGTACCTGGGACACCGCTTATGTAAATGCATCTGCGAATATTCACAATGTAACGGTATTGCAACATTTGTAACATGGACAGTGAATAGATTTGAAAATAAATAATGAATTTACCCTCCACTGTTATCCATTAGCTTGCTTTCCAAAAATGTGTAAATATTGTTAAACTCTTCCTCTCTACATGGCAATGACTTTGGTACTATACTAACATGCAATCTGTTCCTGGCTTCTTGCAAAGGTGTGGATGGTTTAGCCAGGGCTTCAGTTCTTATCTTCATGGATGGCGTTAAAAAACTATGCTTCAATGTGCGACAAGATTTAGGAGTCCTGGCTTCTTGCAAAGGTGTAGATGATTTAGCCAGAGTTTCAGTTCTCATCTTTACAGAACTGCATCTTGACGCACAATGAGTTTTCGGAGTACTCACATTACTCTCTGTTAATGATTCTTCAGTGATATTCTTTGTGTCTTTGTTATTGTTTTTGGTTTTTATTGACAACTTTTCTTTGGCAACTTCACATATATCCTCTATCTCATCAATTTTGTCTTTATCCTTATCTTTGAATCTTAGTTTTCTTCTAGGAGTATCAATTGGTGACTGTTTCATGATCCTCAAATCAGGATGTATACCATTCTCAAGTTGTACATTATCTTTTTTAACTTCCTTATCTACTGTTGAACGTCTCAAAGATCTAGTTCTAAAAACTTTAGGAGGAGTGTCATCAGCAATATCTTCTACAGGAGAAACGCTCCGTTTCTTACCTTTCAAAGGTGTATTTGTATTTGTCACAGCTGTCTTTGGAGTGACATCAATACAAACACAATCTGAATCAGAGTCATTATTCTCCTCAGTATGTTTGTTGACAATCTCTGTTTTTCTTCTATTTCTGTTATCCAAAGAAGCTAGTAGCAACTCTTTTTCATTGTAATTGATCTGTTCTCTTTGTAAGACAGATTTTTTTCCAGTAAGAGTGTAACATTCCGTGTAATCCGAATATCGTTTAGGTACCTGTATCATTCTCTTGCCTTTACGCGGCATCTGATTCTCATCTTGCGAACGATATCTCATGCTTCTGGTTGACCTTCTCGGTCTCTCATCTTCCGATTCGGTATCTATCTTGTACGCGCTCTGTTCCGTCGAACGTCTCAACTTGAGTCTCAGAGAAACTTGTTCCTTACGCATTGTATTCGCTCGCAATAACAACTGTCTATTATTCTCGAAAATTTCGGAGTTCTCCGAAGACTCTGAGGAACTTTCTTGCGGCAGATAAGATTGATCGCACTCATCTACCTCAGGATCCGAATTTGTATCAAGCAGCATGGATATATCTCTTTCCGTACATTTCTTGGGTCTCAACATATTTGAATTATTATTTGAATCAGCGATAATTTCAATATATCCCGTTTTTCTGTTTGAAACTATCGTGTTTAAAGAGCAAAGCTTCCTTACGGGGGACAAGTAAACAAATACCGAATTAAAGCGCTGTTTCCACAAATAAAAATCGATCCGTGATCACGGACGAAAAGAGAGTTGGCCAGTCGTATTAATCGATTGATTAAATCGTTCGAGTACGATTGGTCGGTTCCTTGTTCCAATCGAGATCTCGAACCGACTTTTAACGTCGTGGACACTAGCTTTTAAACACGCTGTCGGCACACACGAAATAACCTCACATAGCTTCGCGCACGAGCATGTAAACATAAATATTTTACATGATACCAGTTTTACATGTAGAAATGCTTTTTAAAGCGTGACATTATAAATATATAATATTTTAATAATTGTCAAACGTAATAGGAAGAAATCCGATCCGAATCTTAACGTAAGACGTATTTGAAAAATAAAATCATCGATTGAGAAAGTGCCAATGTTATACAAGACAAGACACTGCATCATCAGATCTACAATTTGTTGGATAAAATTTCACTTAGGTATGTAAAATGTAATTAGACGCGATAAATTGTAACAAACATTTTTTGCATAAAATGATTCTCTTATGCAAGAGATTTATAAGAATTTGCAAAGGTTATTAAAAATAGAAGTACATATAGATGTGTTTTTTTTAATTCATTTTTAACATATTTCAAAGCCAATTTTGATATCCTTCAATACTCAACTCTACAAAATTTTAATTGTAGAAAGCAGTTGCAGAACCATGTCAGTGACAGTGAATCCTATTGTTGAATCTGAATTAAACACTACGAATGAAAAGAAGAGATCTATATTGGACGATAGCACTGAGATCAATGTAAAAGTACAAAAGGTAGAAACAGATGCGGAAGTGGAAAAACTGCAAAGAATCAAGAGAAAAAATCATGCTATTCTGTTAGGTTATCTTGGTAAAGATTACTATGGAATGCAAAGAAATCCTGGTATGAAGACTATTGAGGAAGACTTGGTTGTAGCTCTGTTGAAGGCAGATTTAATAACCAAAGAGCATTTCAAGGACATACGTTCAATCAAGTTTCAAAGAGCTGCTCGCACAGACAAAGGAGTATCTGCTATTAGACAAATTGTCTCACTAAAATTACGTAAGATTGATTATTAATATGGTGATTTTTATGTGGTAAATTAACAATTTACAAATTATTTGCGTTATATCAAATGTATTATATTATTTGCAGCGGAAAATCCCGATAAAGCGGTGATGAATAGTTTTCTACCCGATGTGATTCGTGTGTTTGGAATAAAGAGAGTGACGAAAAATTTTAATAGCAAAAATCAATGTGACGCGCGAACTTACAGATACGTCATTCCTTCGTTCGCATTTGTGCCGGAAGATCCGAGTTTGTTAAAAGTCGGAAAAGAGGTTAACGAGGACGAGAGAATCCAGCAGCTAGCGACGATCGATGGAAAACCATATACCGATTACAGATTACCTCCGAAATCCTTAGACCGATTGAATTCGATACTGAAGCTAATGGAAGGCACTCGTAATTTTCACAATTTTACATCAAAAATGTAAGTAAACTGATTCAAACACTGTTATTTGTGTTTGCTCAAGTGTCTACAACCGATGTATATCCAATTTTGTTCAGAAAACCACTAGATCCACGTGCGAAACGATACATCATGAGCTTTCGCTGTGCGAAAACATTCGTTTCGAACAACATGGAATTCGTCGTGCTGGAGATCAAAGGACAAAGTTTCATGCTGCATCAAATCCGAAAGATGGTCGCGTTTGCGGTCGCGATTGCGAGGAACATCGTGTCCGAAGAGACGCTCAATTTGGCATTTGACACCAAAAAAAAGATGGATATAGCAATTGCACCTAGCTTAGGACTGTGCTTGTGTCACGTAAGAAATGTTGATTGCGTCATTCTTTTTTCACACATCAAACCGTTAAGAACATTGGAAAAACATTTGATATAATTAAGTACTTATATAAATTAAGTTTTTCTAAAGATATAAGAAAAAAATAAAATAAAATCAACAGGTGCATTACGAGAGTTACGACAAGAGATACGGCAAAGACGGTCTTCACGAGACGTTAGAGTGGGAAGAGTGCGAAGAAGAAGTAGAAAAGTTTCAGAAAGATTACATTTTACCGTATATAGTGGACACCGAGACTTCAGAACAAACGTATCCTTTTCGATTGAATCTTCGCGATAAATCTTTTTTTAGCAGATCAGTTTAATTCAGCATTCATTTGCCTTAACTAATCTTGCAGGACATTAAAATGGGTGGCAAATTTGCCATTTTATACATTTAATTGTCAACCGGAAATGCCTGAGGAAGACGACAACAACGTGCAACAACAAGAAAATGGACAATAACATTGAAGTGTATCGTGTAAAGTATCTACACGATAAAATAGCTCTGTGTTACGTACGTTAAGAAATATTAAAAGAAACAACATTCAATATCAGTTTTATATTATTTCGCAAATTTTTCTGCTCATCACGCGGATACCAATTATTAATATTTTACGTTATTGCGATTACGTAACTTTTTTTTAAATGACTATGCCATCAGAATCTCTTTCGCTTTGATACAACAAACAACGTTTCAAGCATTCGTAGTTTTCTTTGAACTAAGAATGTGCGAGTATACGTGCGCTATCAGCTATATCGAATCCTGTTGATTTTATTGTATAAGTAAATGACTTTACAAATGTGTGAATTCAATACACACGGCTTTCCCCGTACACACACAAACGAGTGAAGATGACGCGCACGCTTGGGTTCATTGGGTAATTCCAGTCTTGTGGCGACCGGTATATATAGTGGATAGGAGTGAGAATCATATCTACACGATGAACAGTGAGAGAGATTGAACGACGGGTTTTAAGGAAACAAATAGCAACAGCAGACACATTTCTCCAGTATTATGAGAAGTGTAACACACATCGTTCTTCTTTACGGTATTATACACGTTACTACTGTACCACAATTGTCAGATATTGCATACCTATGTCGACGAATTCGCAGCAAGTAAGATTCTCATTACAAGTGAAAAAATAATTGCAAAGAAGAATTTTCTCAGAGGAATTATTAATCACAACGGAATTTTATTTCACGAGGATGTTTTTGTTTTCGTCAAAAATATGCGTGTATAAAAAAAAATGTGGGAAAAATGGTTGTTTGCTAAGAAAATGCAGTTATTTTTCATTAGCGTCATCGATGTGTTGACTTCACGTCCATCAACTATCTCTGATTTATCTCAGTTCTTCAAAACAAAAAAAACAAGATTGTTAAATAAGCATGTTCACAGAAAAAAATCAAATATTTATCTCGAGATGTCTTTTAACTTACTAATACGCGCATAACAGCGCGTACTCTCTCCGTTTGAAGCATTCGTAAAATCTTAGCCAGTTTCAGAAACCAGTTTGCTTGGCCTTGAACTCGAGCAGAGAATCTATCTTGCTTACGTGTATTGGTTGATAATAAATGAAGATAATATTACACGAATATTACGACGCTTATATTTCGCAAAGCTTTTCTTTCTATCATTATTATTAAAGATTTTTTTATTGCTAGTTGCTTCACGCAAACAATCAATTATAATTAATACCTAATTGCTTTCATAATCGATTGTTTTTCGTACGTGATAAATTCTTTTGTATGCGCGCATTAAAAAATACGCAGAAAGAAAAAAATTTTACGGAATATTAACTTTGCTTTTTTTATCTTAGAAGCAAATGTACAAAGACAACAAGTCGATTTAATTTTTATAGTAAAATAAGATTTTGCTTGGATTTTTTGTCGCAGTGTGTATTGCTTCTGGATATGCACAAATTAACAATTGTGGGTAAGTATTTTTTTTTTTTGTGTTTTGCACGTGTATGTTGCATAGTGAGTCACAATGCGTAATATAGGCTCATTGAGCTCTTTGAAACAGGTTGGAGAAATTTCGATGCCAAAACGGAGAGTGTATAGCGGGCGATTTGTTGTGCGACGGCAAGGCGAACTGTAGAGATGCGTCCGACGAAACGCAGAGCGAATGTACGAAAACGGAAATTCTATGTCCTACCTACGCATTCCGTTGTAAATACGGTGCGTGTGTAAACGGTGACGCGATCTGCAACGGTGTTCAAGACTGCGTTGATAACAGCGACGAAACACTGCCTCAATGCAACGCAACGGGAACCAACAATCGACCGGGAAGTTCCTCGCGATGTAGATCCGGTCAGTTCAGATGCAACACCGGACAATGTATTTACGAAATCGATGTGTGCGACGGAAACAGTAATTGCGCGGATGGCTCCGACGAAACGTCCGCGTTGTGCGGATCGTTGCCGTAAGAATGCAATTTCAATTAATAAATGTTTAAAACGCAATCTGCGTTAATAAAAGTGAATGTTTTAACAACTGACAACTTATTTACAGGTGTTCGGCGTTCCGTTGCGCTTATGGCGCTTGTATCGATCGTAATCTACGATGTAACGGAGAGGTCAATTGCGCCGACGGGTCGGATGAAGATCCACAGTTGTGCGACGGAGATTCAGTCTGGTCGCAGACGCCTAGACCGTCCGACAGACCAATCACACAATCACCACCAACTAGACGACCACCAACTAGACGACCACCAACTAGACAACCATCAACTAGACAACCATCTACAGAACAAACATCTACGCAATCACCGCCAATACAAATTCCTTCCCGAGCAACAAATTGCATAGCACCTCCACAGCCACAAAACGGTCGCTGGACGTTGCATAGAAGACTGTGTCCTGGTAGTAGACAGAATTGTGTTGTTTCAGAAGGAACAGAACTTCCAGCAGCTTCTCATCTCATCTATTCTTGTAACGAAGGATATAAACTTAACGGTTCTGCCAATGTGATTTGTAATTTTGAAGGACATTGGCCTAATATACCAGAATGCACAGGTATTGAAATAATAGTTTTCTTACTAGTTTTGAGAACAAATTTTTGAAAGTACAAAATTGCAATCTGTTATTGTTGCGATAAAAGCTTGATCACAAAAACACACTAAAAAATGTTTTTTTTTTTTTTTTTTTTTTTTTTTTTTTTTAGCTACGTGCACGTATAACGAAAACTGGGTGTCGTGCGATTCTTCAGTTTTACCGAACACCAGAGCGACGCTGAGATGCCAATATAGTTATCGGCGAGAGAGCGATCGGCAAAGTACATCCGTGATATGTAATGAGGCCGGGAACTGGGATCCAGAACCTATACGATGTATTGCAGGTCCGATCACAATAAATATTTATTCTAACGGTACTCAGCTGTCGATACAAACCGTTTCAGACACAAATAACACTACGGTTGTTGAGATTTCGGGTAACAAAATTATTATAAACACGACTGGCGGAGATCAAAATTATCCGGAAATAGATATTAGAATACCAAGATCAAATGGTGATACAGAAAAGCCTTGGGTGTGGTCTTAAAAATGTGAAATAATATGTAACATTTGTATATGTGTTTACACTTTTTACTAAGTTTATACTTTTAGTAGTTTTTATAATCGTGCTGTACGAAAGACGTCTCGACACCAAGTTACTATTTACATACACATTGAGATAATTCACACACATTTCTTTTTCCTGTGTAATTAAAAACATTTTCGTTACAATTCGAAATACCTCTTCATGAAAGCTTTAGTAAAGTAGTATTGAGGAACATGATTTATTTATTTATTAGTAATAGGTCAGTTATGTACAAATTTATATGTATGTTTGTTTACAGTTATATGTACATACAAATTATTTATACTGAATCAAAGTATATGTAATAAATTTTTACAAAACTTTTTTTTTTACATATTTCGAACTCAATCTCTCTCTTTCCCATCCCATTACTCGCGATGACGCGCGATATAAATTATAAATTGTTATTGTGAATTATCTCTACTGTTTGACCGTCTCTTTCCCTATCTCATCGCAACGGGACAAATTTTCCAATGAAAATATTTGTTGTAGCGTGCGGCACACTGCCTGCCAAAAACGTACCGCTTATTTTCGGCGGTTACCTGCCTAATATCACGGATTTCCCATGGCACGCTTCTTTGTACCGCGGTGCATCGAAGGCATATTCTTGCGGAGCAACCATCATCAGGGAGAATCTCTTAATAACGGCAGCCCATTGTGTGTACAGCGAGCAGGATAAACGACCAATTAATCCCACCGAGATTCACATAATGACAGGAAATCTCTACAGAGATTACGACTTTCCTCACGATGAAACCATCGTTCAAAAGAGACAGGTGTTTTAATGGACATGTAACATATGCTAATCCATACGTTCTCAGTTTTAAATCATGTTCAAATATGTCTTTTTTTTTTGCAGGTAAAAAATATTTACATGTGCTTTTACATAGGATCGAGAGGAAATTACGGATCGGACATCGCAATATTAGAGACTGACAGGCCGTTCGAATTGTCGGCTTATCTGGTTCCTGTATGCATCGATTTGTTCAATGACTTGCCCGTGATAAAGCAAGGCAATATAGGAAGGGTTCCGGGATTCGGTAGGCCATCGGCAACTAGTAACTCCAGCGGGATCTTGCAGGCGCTGGGAGTGCCGTATGTTTCGATCGACCAGTGTAGGTCTGCGGCGCAAAATGCCGATACAGAACAGTATGTTATTCCACATGACAAGTTCTGTGCGGGTTACACGAACGGTCAGTAAAAACAAAAAAAAACACGACTGATATCGCATAACAGTTTTATAATTGCAAGTTATACAAATATTTCAGGTTCCTCCGCCTGTGACGGTGACAGCGGCAGTGGATTAGTGTTTCCTATGAATGATTTGTGGTATCTTCAAGGTGTTGTTAGCTCCTCTCTCGGTTCGATAAAAGAAGGAGCGATCATTCGTTGTAACAACAATTTGTATACCATATTTACAAGAGTATCCAGCCATGTTTCGTTTATACACAATGTAATATTAAAATTAGAAAGAAGACAGCAACCTACATGCTCAGACAGAGGTTTTAAGTAATATATGTACAATAATAATAATTAAAAAAAAAAAAAAACATTGTTTCTAATTTGCTAACAAAATATACTATTGATCTTCGAATTGAAAAGAAGACTGTTAACTTCGTGCCATATTCGTACTGCTGATAATTATTTGTATTGACAGTGCGATTGTATGTGATTGCAATTTTGTTGAATGGAATACCCGAAGAGATTTAAAAACAAGTTTTTTCTCAAGTATATGTGACAAAGATTGAGATCAGTCTTATTCTCGACAATGTACTTCCTCACTTCATCATTAACTTAATCATTAATTTTATCATTACTTAGAGCTCAATTCAAAAAAAAATTAAAAAAAAAAAAGTAAAACTTACTAATATAAGAAAATAAAGACAGTGCAATACTAAATATAAATCATTTAATTATAATTTTAATTACGCTTAGTCACTTTGATAAAAATTTTCAACTAACTTTTATATGTATGTACATGCGCTTGTTTAAACATGGTTTTTATTATGTAATATAGTTGCTGTAAGCTATTTTCAAAAAAAAAGAGCACATGAAATAAAATTTTCAATTATCATGATAAGTCTAAATAAAGATATTACCGAAATATGTTGTTGCAACTCACGAACACTCGACCTTCTTTAACGACTTGTCTTTACGAGATGGCACAGTTACATTTGCGTTGGAAGGAACTAAACCTATAAACAACATTCTTGATTAGTTTATATTAAATGTAAATCGTAACAATAAATAATCTCTTCTGAAGATAATTTTTACCATCCACATGCAAGTCCTTCAATCGTTGCTCCAAGTTTTCAAATTCTGATTCTGTAGTAGCAAGCAAAGTTTCGTCATCTTCCTTCAACAGTTCCGCTAATTCGTTTTCTAATTCAGCATCAGACTCGTTATTGGTCAGTGTCTCCGATAAAATCGACTCTCTCTCTTTGTTCTCTAGTAAAGCCTATAATTAACGAAGAAGACATAGTGTTTCTCTTGATGCTATAAATTTGTATAAAATGCGCAATATGCTATCTTGTTTACCTCATTGATTTCATCCATAACATCTGTGACGTCGTATTCTGTTAATCCATCTTTTCCCATTTTCTTCAATACGTCAGATCCAGTTTTGTAAGCTGAGAATACAGCCGAATTAGAATGCGCATCTTCGATGTTGGTGATAAGACTATGTAAATTCGCGAGAGCTTGCGCACGTTTCTCTATTCTCTTTTCTAATTCCATCTTTCTTCTCAAATGCGTCTTTGCCACTTGACGCAGCTCTTTCGCCAAGTACAACTTGACTTCCTTAAGTACATTGAGTTTCTCTTTTTCCAGAAGTTCTATCTCTTTAATCAGTTTGTTCTCTTGCTTCATTAGCTTGTACATCCCTTCTTCCACTTGCGTAATTTCATTTATCGTTTGTGTGGAAAGTTTAACCAACACTTCGCTACTCGAATCCTCAGAACTTTTCTTTAAAATCGCTTTCCTTTTCTGTCTCAGCCACTCCAGTGCCAATCTCACTGAATTCTCAGAGATCTGCTGTTTTGTTTTGCTGTTACAATATTCTATTACATCCGAGATCGGATACAAGACATTATTATTTTTAACTTCGGCAAGAGAGAGAATAACATCACTCAATTCTTGCACAATACGCAAATGTACATATCTCACTTCCAAGCCATTTGTATTCTGACCCGCTACATAATTCCTTATTTTAGAAAACGACCAGCTGATTGGTTTCTTTACAAATACATTAACTGACCATGCAGTCCATGTTTCACATGGATCTTTGAAAAAATCAGTCTCTTGAATTATCTCATTATTCCTGTAAAACAAAATGTGAGATTTATGTGTCACAGAATAAAATTTTTTTGATAAAATCTGTGTCTAACAAATATAACATTACCTAAGAAGTTCTTCAATCACAGTAGTCAGGCAAACAGGTGTACAGCCTTTCCTTTTAAACGCTTGATTTAAATCGACAATAGAGAAACTGCATTGCATAGAGTGCTTCAACCACTCATATATCAAGTTATGCCAGAATTTATACTTGGAGATCCAATCCTGTGGATTTGCGGATTTACTGCGAAACGGTGAAAACAACGCGCTTATTCGTTCTTCTTGATTCCAACAATCCGGAAGTTTTTCTGCTGGCAGTGGCGAATTGCCACTGAAGCTGTCATTAGCCATTGAAAAATCTGCACACAAAGAATAAAAGTTTATTCCGTTCCGTTTCTAAAAGTGGTTACAAACTATAAATACCTACCAATTCTTCTTGAAAAAAAAAAAAAAAACTGGTTTAATTGTGCAAAGGTGTCGGCGAGTGTAGATGATTGTCACTGAGAGAACTCAAAGCAAGATTGTTCCACTTTTGTTCTAATTCCTTCAGTGTCATGTGCGAGTCACCGTTGTCACTCTCGGGATCAGGCAGTTCAGCTACTGGTGTCGAGATGTCATCGATAGGCAGACGCTCTTTACGCCAGCCCTCATCAATTACGTCTATCAATCTGCCATCTCCGCACACCTGACTGTCCATATCTATGTACCAATTGACACTCTTAATACAGACTCAATAAAGCATCGTTACACACTACCACGCGACAATTTACTGTTTCGCGTATCGAATCTTTGAATAACGAAAGAGAATTTAGAACAGCACAAACATCGAGACGCGTAGCGCAAAGGTCATCTTCATCGATTGAGGCTGCGTTTACACATAGCTCGCTTTGTTGTTACAAAACATGATTTATGAATTTTGTCTTGTTAACACTCGACGTTGATTTGATGATTCTAAAAGTAAGAGCCAATCAAGAAAAACCGGATGAATGAAAACTCGTCCGCGTTTCGCGCATCTCCCCTATCAGAAAGACCCCTCGCTTCACAGCCATTGGCTGTCGGCGGGTGTCCCGCCAATCCCACATGCAACGCTTTGCTCGCTTTTCTTCCCCTAACTTAACCTATGCGCTGTAGAATTTTCTTCTTCACGTCGAAAAGTAGGTAGTCAGTTCTTTGAGATATATATTTGCACCAAACCACCAGCACGTGGAGAGATCAGTTTCACATTTTCATGCGATAATAAGACGAAGTAATACAGTGCTCTTTAAAGAAAGAAACATATGTGATTACGGATACAATGGCGAGCAACGAAACTACAAATATGACCAAAAAACGTCAAGCTAACGATATTCCTATGGAGGTACTACATATTAGATTGTATTCGTATATAATCCTTCACGGATAGACATGGGTTTCAACGTTTCTATCTTTGTAAATATTAGAGATCTTTTCAATTTGTTTCTTTTTTGTTTTTTGATCGATGCAGAATTGTTCAAACTTTCGATTCAGACAAACAAAATTCAAAAATATTGATTTTTCGCGGAGATATTTGATTTTAAAGTCGATTGGTCTCACAGACGCAGGCTGTCCGACTCGTAGGCCATTTTTGAAGTCTGTCCGTGAAGGGATAAAAAGAAACTGGAATAAATTTTGAAATGTATAGAAGTATTTTACTCATATTTTAGGTAGAAGTGATTAATGGTATAGAAGGAAAGGCTACGCAACATTCAGCTAAGAAAAAAGCAAAAATTGTACAAGGTGGAGAATTCAGAAAGGTAATATAACAAATTTTCTGTTAAAATTTATAGATTTTATGTATAATTACAAAAACAATTTTTAAGCATTTATAATTCGTCTTACATAGATACCAGTACCAGCACATAGGTATTCACCTCTGAAAGAAAATTGGATGAAGATATTCACACCTATTGTTGAGTATCTGAAGTTACAAGTGCGTTTCAACTTAAAGACCAGAAACGTTGAGATCAGAACATCACCGGAGACTACAGATATTGCAAATCTCCAGAAAGCAGCTGATTTTGTAAAAGCGTTTGTTTGCGGCTTTGAGGTGGAAGATGCTCTAGCTCTGTTACGTTTGGATGATCTTTTTATAGAGACGTTTGAGATACAAGATGTCAGACAACAGCTCAAGGGTGACCATCAGTCCAGAGCAATCGGAAGATTAGCGGGCAAAGGCGGAAGAACCAAATTTACCATTGAGAACGTGACGAAAACTAGAATTGTCCTTGCAGACACCAGAGTTCATATTCTTGGTTCTCATCAGAATATACAATTAGCCCGAAGAGCAATATGTAATTTAATTCTAGGCAGTCCGCCTTCCAAGGTTTACGGACACTTGAGAGGCATAGCTAGTAAAATCTCGCAACAATTTTAAAAATTTGCGCGCGTACATATCCATGTGTATCTGTAAATATATTTTGTACATATATTAATACATCTGTAACTGTATTTTGTAATATTACACAGGATAATATTTACGGACAGTAAACAGATATTAATATTTACAATAAATAACAAATGGTATTCCATTTTTCACCTTTTCTCACAAGATTGATAAGTGTTATATATTCATATTTTCACTATCACACCATTTGGTCTTTGTATTGTAACATCTATTTGCGAATAATTTAGATTACCACCATTCGTGTTTACAATAATTTTGTTAATTTATAAGCTCGATGAGCTCGTATTTTTTCTTTAAAACAACCTACCGCGAGAATTAAGTATTATTCCGTGCTGTATAGTGAATATCACAGCACGCAGCCGTAGATGTGCGTGTAACATACACACCGACGAACCGCTCGTGGACTTGGTTACGTAGTTGCTAATATGCACCACCTTGAACATAGCGCTAGCGAACAGAGCAGAAAAGCGGTAACAGAAAATGTGACCGCTCTCAGTCTTCTTTCTGATTAAGACCGTGGTGTATTAACACGGGAATTTTCGGAAAAGCGCTGTCGTTTAGAATTCGTTGAAGAATTTGTCGATTCCATCTGTTTCGCTTTGATCTCCCGGAGATCCCACAGTCATAATGCACAAGTATTCCTCAGCGGGAGAAAGTTTACATGCGATTTCCGCGATACTGAACCAAGCAAAAAATCGAAATAATTGTTTTTGCGCGTAAATCGCGCGAATATAATGGCGACGCCGACCAACAGCAACGGTAACCTAGTCGACGAGTTCGAAGAAGCGTTTCAGGTAAGATATGATAAAACGTACAGATTGGTTTGGCACGTGGAATTTCGGAATTTCGTTTGTAAGTTGACGCGATTGATAAATCTCGTTCTTCGCACATATAGAACAATAAATAAATTTAGTTTGATGTTCTCTGGTTTATATATGGCATTTATTAATTTCTAGCAATGTTTGAGCATATTGATAAAGGACGAAGGACTAGGAAACAATGGGACTGGCGCATCTGGTGGTTTGACTGTGGATAAAGATGAGGGTCGTGCAGAAATGGAGCAAGCCACAATGAGATTTGTTGATCTTGCCAGACAAATGGAAGCTTTTTTTCTGCAAAAGAGATTTTTGCTGTCTGCACTGAAGCCTGAACTGGTGATCAAGGAAGAGATCACTGACTTGAAGGCAGAATTGTCTCGCAAAGAAGAGCTTATAAAAAGGCACAATGAGAAAATCGCAGTCTGGCAAAATATGTTGTCAGATTTACAGGGATGGGCACAGTCGCCTGCGCAAGGTCCATCAGCTAGCGGTAAGCAAATTTTAAATCTCCCATCAAAACAGGACATTCAATAATGTCAACTGTTGCTGAGATAACAGGACTCTCCGGTGGAAATCAAAGCGGGCAGAATCAGCAAGCGGCGAGCGGCGGAAACGCTTCGATCCAGCAGCAGCAACAACTACTTCAGCATCAACAACAACTGCAGCAGCAATTGCAGCAGCAGCAACAACAGCACTCGCAGCTGCAGCAGCAGTTGCAGCATCCATTGCAACAACAGGTATTTAAGTAACATCATTAAAAAGTTATGTTTAAAAGTTCTTTAATGGGGCACAAACATTAACAACTCTCTAAATCAGGTGCAAAAGAAACACAGTGCGGAGTAGAAAAAGAAGTAAAGAATGGAAAGTATAATTGGACAGACACATAAAAAAGTACTTTTCAGTTTTTAATACAGAAGAAACAAAGAAGCATGAGAGAATAAGACTTAAAAAACAACTTGTTTTTGTACAGAATAAAAACAATGCAACAGATTTTTGCCAATATTAATGAACACACACACACACACATCCACACCTACACCTACACCCACACCCACACCCACACCAACACCCACAAACACACACATTACGCGATTTTTTTGCTATTTTTTTACTATAAAATATATTTATTGTTACGCTACCCGTTTTTCTGTTGTTTATTACGTTTGAGATGCGCGATAACAAATTTGTTTGCATAATACGTGCAAAAAATGTATGTCTGTGTGTAGGAACGAGAGAGTGTGCGCTTGAAGAATTTTATGAGACAGAAAGAAAATTTATATAATTGTTAAATAAACTCTTTCTTTGAAAATGACTGAAATACTTACCAAAATAACTTAAAGAAAGTTGCTGTTTTTATCGAATAGTCACCGAGGAAATGACACACTTGAGCCGCATAAAAAAAATAACTACAATGATATTGTATATGATATCACAGTGCCTTATATAATTCCTATCCAAACTTATATACAAACTATATGTATACAATACGACGACTATTTAAAGGAAAAACAGATTATAAAGTGCTTTTACGATTAACTCTGCGATATAGAAAATTATATACAAAGACACATATAAATAGTACTTCATTTTACGAAGAAAGTATCGAAGGATTAAATTGTATGTGCAAAAACGCTGTTGTAAAACGGTGCCAAAACAATAAATACGAAAACATGTACAAATACTCAACTAAAAAAAAAAACAAAAAAAAAAAAGAAAAGAAAAAGAGAACGTGTAAATCTTCTACCGCAATATAACTAAAGCTTAGAAGTATTTATAATCGTTACACACATACACATGCACTATATACATATTTCACATTAACGCGAAAGTTTAGTAATCATCTTTGCTGCATTTAAGAGCAGATTCCTCGATCTATGTGTACAACCAAGGGATATTTTTTTATATCTTTTCTTATATATGAGCACACAGTATATTTCTTTGCGCCATATATTTCTGCATTTGCAAAAACATATAATATGTGGTCACAAGATTTTCGCGAGCATAAAAAAAAAAAAAAACGCTCACTTCTGCATGTAGATATTATGTATGCATGCGCATCAAGAGTATACGGTTTTGGCGGTAAAATCGGTGTGACGAAATTGTGTTATATTTGTACATAGAAGAATAATTCGTCGTCACAAGAGTTCCTGCAAAAAATAGTTTCATGCAAAACATTTTTCTTCGCGCGAATATAAAGAACTTATATTTCTCTACATATTTAGATGTGATAAAATGAACATATATATATATATTGTAGAGTTTAACTTTTAAGTTTGCAAGTAACTTTGTAAAAGAAGAGCATTATTATATATATAGTCGTTTGTGGTTTGGGAAATACTGTTTCGCTTATATGTTGCCCTTACTCACAAGTAGATATTTGTTGCGAATAAATATCTCTGTTCATCGCAAAACCATTGTGCTTTCTTTCATTTCCCTCGCCTATCGTCACATTCCTACGACGGATCCTCCGACGTATTCTCTTCATCATTCGCTTGCTTCACGTTGTCTGTCTCTCTGAACATACTTGTGCATGCGCGTAAAACATTTCTGATTCGGCTCTGTCTTGAAAAGGAGAGAAAAATTATAGAACTAGGCCCGCAGGGAAAACATTATAAATATCAAGTAAAAGCTTTATATCTGATTTTCGTTCAATGGTCGTATATATGTATCAGGTGGGGGATACACGTGTTCTTGTCGTATGTTCTTTACGTTATGTGCAGTCCTCACTTGATGTGCCTTTGCAGGTGCAACAGGGTTCAGGTGGCCCGCCAACGTCGGGCCTTCAGGGAGTCGGCGTGCCCGTCAGCCAGCAAGGTATGTTTATGGCACAAGGCGGTGTGGGTGTCGCCGGTGGCAGAGCTGCCGGTTTCCCTGTTGGCGGTATGGGAAGCAGCGCCTTACAAGGGCCGCTGGCTTTCCTGGAAAAGACAACGAGCAACATAGGGATGCCAGAGAGGCGGAGTTGACGGGGAAGGGGGAGGGGCCGGGGCAGGGGTCGTGGAAGAGGCCGAGGTAGAGGAAGAGGCGGCGGTACCAGCGGTCTACCGCCGCCGCCACCGCTTCTCGATCACTCAGACCCGTCGTCCTACGCTGCTGCCGCCGCAGTCGCAGCCGCTGCGGCGGCGCCCCTTCCCTCTCCACAACAGCAGCCTCCTCCGCCTTGCACGTGAATGTAGTGTTTTTGAACATTTTTAAATTTATTTTCGTGACGCGGAAGAAAAGGAACTACTGTGTAGCAATCGCGAGCAGGTGAACACATACTCGGTTGTCACGAAGTGTGTGTTTGCACTCTTCGAAATATGCTACACACCGGTGATGCCACACTGTAACGGCTGAAACTCAAGATTACAATGTGGACAAATATCCTTGATAATTTACTGAGATCTTAGTGTGCGAACGCAGCGTTCTAAGTGCCAGTTTTATTGTGATTCGATTTTGATTTGACGATACAGTGAATATTGTGTTCTTAGTGAAACTTCTGTATGCTACAGATGAACGTTTTAGTTTCGTAATGTTTACTAGTTGCGAGAATTATAAGATGGCGAGCTTACGCAGACAGAGTAAAATTCCGATGTAGAATATAAGAAGCGACAATTTTTTCAATATATAACACACGGAAGATGAACAAATGTTCAAAAATTGTATATAACGGTTAGTATATGTAATGCGAACATAACATGCGATGACCACTTTTGCTCGTATGTGTAGAGATAAGAATGCGAATATTCCTATTTCTTTATACCGCATTATATTCGACAAGATCAGACAAGAATTTTTCTAGAAGAGAAAATTCGTCAACATTTTTATAAACCGCGTTTTATGCAGTGCCTTTGATGTACTGTCCGTGCGATATATCAATAAAAATTTGTACATTCATCGAAAATGATGTACTGTGCAAAATATCAAAATGTGTGACGCATATGGTTGATCACGTCAGAACTAGTACAAGCATCTATCTGTTCTGCAACAGTTTTCGTTTAAAATCGAACTTCATTGACTTCGTGATAAGATGCTTATACTATTTGCGATAGGTTTTAGATTCAATGTATTCATGTAAACACAAATAATATACAACAGCTACATTCTGTACAATATTATACTGTATAATATGATTTATTAATTAAAAAACACATTTTCTTAACTTTTTCGCTATTTGCCACTATTAATATCCTGATCGTAAAAATAATAAATTGTTCTCGAAAGTATTTACCACAAAAGAAAAAGTTAGTCTTTACACACAAAGATAAACCTGACTGTACAAAATTACAAAATTGTACAAACATTTTGATCAATTCCTGAAGAAGTGTCGTTTTTATATAGGGGAATGGTGTCTAAGAGAGAGAAAATGTTTAATAAAATTTTCTTTGTAGACAAATAAAAAGAGAGAATTCAGAGAGAAATATACAAAAAAAAAATCCTTTATTTATTACTTAACGTCGAATGAGTTTGTCAAAAAAGCTGAGAGTATAAGTCACTTCTCTCTCTCTTTTTTTTCTGTAAAGAGAATACTAATAAGAAGATACTAATTGTAAGTTAAAAAAAGAAAAATGCAGAATTATATAACTAAGTTATTTTCTAGAAGAAACGTTTAAAAAGAGAAAAAAGAAATATCTAAATTTAACAAGGTAAAACTACCTGAAAAAATAAGAAACATACGAATTTTCATTTAAACGCTACAAGACATACTCTATGTTAGACATATTGTATGTATACATATTATTTGTATGTTATTGTTTCTGCGCTCACGTCTATTGTAAATATATAAAAAAGTGGTAACTTCTTAAGAGATATAGGCAGTGTCTAATATGGTGAGGTACTTTTTTCGTGTGATCCGGAAGATGGGATAACAATTCGTAAGACACGGAATAATATGTAAAACACAGCCGTGAGAAGATAAGCGTATAAATTAAAATACAGCATTTTCTTATTCTTTCACTAACTTGTCTACTTTGTACCTTAAAAAAAAAAAATTATTCTCTCGAGAATATCTAACGTAGTCCTCTCCATATTAGGCGCGATTCCCCTATATATATATATATAACATGTATATCTCTATATATACATATTTTTTTATGTGTATATTTTTATGTATGTATATAAAATTATACAAAAGACCCGAATGAGAGGTTTGCATGTTGCGCAAAATAACCTGGCTGGCTTGGCTTTAAGACAGAGTCTGCAAGAATTGTATAAGCGTACGTGTCGGACGCCCGGTCATTCCGGCTGGGATGTATGGTAACTCGTCGTGGGCAGGACCCATGACACCCGCGATATCCAGATGCATCCACGGTGTGTCCTTGGGAACAAACTCTCTCAAGAAGGCAGCGGCGGTGCAGGAGCCACCGCCCTTGCACTTCGCGATATTGTTTAAATCTGCTCCCTTGACTTTTTCTAGAAAGTATTGCGATTTCATAGCTTTGGAATGCAGACAATACATACATATATATACGTCGAATATTGAAAATGGTCTGTATTGAAAAACAAATGCTTAGTCAAGGTAAACATTGAGAAAGAATGCTTACTCGTCACTTCGTCGGTGAAGTGCTTCCACAGAGGTAATCTCCATACTCGATCGCCGGTTACCGTACCGGCATTTCTCAAAGTTTCAAAAAGGTTACCGTCGTTAGTGAAAACTCCGGTCGCGGAGTTGGATAAAGCTACTCTCATGGCACCAGTTAATGTAGCGACATCAACAACAAATCTGTAAAGAAATTCGCGAAGTGGTTCAATAGTTTTGGACAATTCATATTTGAAATAGAATAAAAATTGAGTAATTGAAATAACTAATGATATTAGATACACGAAGCTACCTTGGATTGAATTCCTGAGCATAACACAGAGCGTCTGCAAGAATAAGTCTGCCCTCAGCGTCGGTGTTGTCGACGATAATAGTCTTGCCGTTCATCGCTCGTACTAAATCACCCGGCTTCGTGGCGTGTCCGGACGGCAAGTTTTCCGTGAGCGGGATCAACCCGACAATGTTCTTCTTCAACTTAAGCTCGGCCGCGGCTCGAATAGTAGCGGCTACACAGGCAGCGCCGCTCATATCGGCACGCATTTCGTCCATTTCCGACGACGGCTGTCCGAGCGAGCAATTGTTCTCAAGTGTTTCATTCTTTTTCTTTTTACGTCGTCCAGCAAAAGAAACTTACCTTAAGACTGATGCCACCAGCGTCGAAGGTGACTCCTTTTCCGACAAGCGTCACCGGCGACTCATTCGAATTATCAGCTCCTTTATAACTGATCTCGAGGAACTTAGGTGGTTCCTCACTACCTCGCGCTACACTAAGAAACGAACCCATGCCTTTCTTCTCCGCCCAATCCTTCTCGTGCACCTGAACGGTGACCCCCAGTTGTGTCAATACCTCGGAAACTCGCTGCGAGAATATCGTAGGCGTCATCAGATTCGCGGGTGTGTCTGCGAGCTCGCGAGCCCAATTCTGAGCCTGGGCTTTGATGAGACCTACTCGCCATTCCGCTCTAAAAAAAAAAAAAAAAGAAAAAATACAAGATTGCGAATTTATGCGATTATAAGACTAGCTTTTTTATCATAACAGATTAACAGTAAATGACGATTTAAAAACTCACTGTCCGTTTTCTCCGTACAGAGAAATCTTTGGTAACTTTTTCTTCTTCTCTTCGTTCTTAGACCCTTGATAAAGCCACGTGGCTAAACCAGCTCCCTCAGCGGCTGCTTCCGCGTCTCCCAACGTTTCCAGCTGGATATCTTTTATATCGACGTCGTCCAGTGCACGGCACCCCGCTGAAATAATTTTACAATAAAAAAACTTCTGCTTTTACATACAAATCGTGACATGTAAATTTTTTTCATTACCTGCTGCAGCAGCGCGCACACTCTCCTTTCCCTCGTGGATTTCCTCGAGCACGTTAATACCGAGATCTTGCTTTCCCAGACCGACTACAACGACTCCGTTAAAATCCTTTTCATCCAAACCCCAAAATATTCTAGCTTGACCCTTTGGAATCTTTGGTCCCGCTCTGTATGGCGTAAACATTCATTCGAAATCAATTAGTTAGAAGCATCGTGATTGTGACTATGGGAGAAAGAGAGGAGAGGAAACATGCAATAGTAGTAAAGCATACAGAAGACAAATTTGCAGACACAAATTCATAGATTTATTAATTACAATAAAATCTAGGCAATTTTTTCTTTTGACACTCATCATATACGCGATATGGTACATATAATTTGCAATTTTTTAAAATATATTCTAAAAATATACTATTTTTACTCTAGAATAATTTTTATTTTTATTTTTATTTTTTTTTTTTTTTTTTTTTTTTTTTTTTTTCTCTCTTTTCAGAGATTTTTTAGTAATACATAATAATTCACAACTGCTATTTCTTATCTAAAGTACCGGCGCCGATACGTATTACAGATAGTCGTTTCGGCCTTCTTTAACAAGTGTTTGAATTTATGCCGTAAAACTTTTACAAACACAGTTTTTTACAACCTATAAGTGAGAGTTTTCTACTTAAGTTATTATACAATTGTGATTTACATTAGCGAATCTCAGTTTCTTTTATATACAGCAATTTTATGTCAGCAATAATATGACTCTGTCATGGGATTTTATTCGTACAATAAAGTATATAACTTAAAAACAAACTTCTTTTACACAGATAATTGATTTCAATAGACGAGAAACAATATACCAAATTTCATGTATCAGAAATTTAAACAATTATAAAAAATATTTAAACATATTATTTAATGCAGACTTTATGGATAAAAAAAACTTAGATAATTAAATATCTAAGTTTTACCTAATCTTTACTACAACATTTGTATCACTTGATTTTTCTATATTTGCCTTTTTTGTATATTTTGGCACATTAAGATTTTTTTTTTTTTATTATATTGCTTAGAATAATAGCTGTCTCGCTTTAATAATACAAGAGAACACATTTGTTTTTAATTACGCTCAATTAGGCTGAATGTAACATCAACGAACTTTTTATTATGATTTTTATAAAACGAATGATTAGTATCCTTTACATGCAGCAAACAAAAACAGCTGCAAATCAGTACGTTTTAATCGAAAGAACACGCGCTATCTACACGCACAATTATCATCGCACATTTGTTTGTGAAAGAATGATTACACTTTTTATCACGGTTTTGTTTATAAGAATCCGTGCAATACCGTGATATTAGCTCGGTACAAGATTTCACTGCTAACCAATCATTAAAAAATTTACAACTGAGATTTCTACATACTGGTATTAACTAAAAAAAGTATATATACACATGGTAATGTGCCTCATTGTCAGATATACTTGCACACATACATACGCGCATACATTCGTGCGAAAAGTTCAATATATATGTCATATGATATAATATTATATATATTATATATTATATATATATTATATATATTATATATTTATAATATTTATAATATATAATATTATATATATTATATATTTGTATAATAATATTATATATAATATAATATTACATATAATATATAATTATATATATATATATATATATATATATATATAATATTTGTATGTATTGCATAATAATTTGAGAAATATACATATATTACACTTATAATCATGTCTAAAAATATATATATATGTGTATGTGTATATATATATATATCTGTGCAGATATAAGATGTTAAGTATCAGTGTAATACAACAACGTTGCGAAAGATATTCACAAATTATTAAATGCGACAACTTGTATAACAATTGTTGCAACAATACACAAGTGTGTATTGCGCTTGTTTAAATTATATTAGAATATTTTAAATCGAATTATAGAAGATAAATTCAACCAAGTGTTATTGTTAATAATGTAAAACTACTAACAGTCAATTTCCTCTAATCAATATTTACACACAATTTACACGCGAGATCCGGAGAAAACGTTTCTCCAGACGTATTTGAGCTTTGATCGACCTCCACTTACAATAATATTAGTTGATAGCGCATTTTCAGTGTCGTTCGATTTTATACATAGGTTTCTCATCGTAATAAAAATCATTTTTGTTATATCTTTGTTATATGTAACAAGATTATTTAGAATAATACCGTTATATTTCTCGTTGTTATTTTTGACGAGAACAAAGACGTTGGTAACGAGATGACGATATCTGTGTTATCTCTCGTATCATTCGAATCGTGTTTTCTTCACCTTGGAAATTAAAACGAATGCTGCGTTTGGGGAGCGCACTATCTACCTTATCGCATCATTCTATCTTTATCGCTCATTAGATATGAAATAAAGATAGAATAACGCAATAGAGCGGATAGCGTGTTCCTTGAACGCCTATACATCGAGGTGCGACATTTGAATAGCATCAATTAGGACTCAGTCGTCTTCGATTGCGCACATTCGTATGCGGTACGTCGTCTTCGTGAAGAGATCGGTCGGTGGTACTCTCGGTTGTCACGTAGCAACGACGTTTGTTGCTACGCATGATTGACGACGAGGTCCAAACTTCATGCATTCGTTTGCTACCAAACCACGTTGTTCGTCGTTGCGTACAATCGAAAGTAAACGCGACGCAAATCACGATCCTTCGATAACTATGAGACTGAAAAATTTGCACTTGATGTTGAAGAAGTGCGATTGACGCGCCATAATAGAGCAAAAAAAACAAACTGCGTTGTTACGACAACGAGAAAAAAATCGACGGGCCGACGAGCGCGAAACGAAGAGAACGACGACGGCGTGGCGAACAATAAAGGAGAGAAAATCCGAGAAATTCCGTTTAAATTAATCATGAGACAAAAACGTTGTAAAACATAAAGAATCTAAAAACTAAGCACTGAGAATACAAACAGAAATATTATATCCAATGTCACGATGTGCCTTGACATCTATATGATTGTTACATAAGTACATGTAATTGTATTCACCTCTTATACGAAGTAGAAAATTTCTTTGCAAATTTTGCAATTTTGTGTTCTATCCCCGTCTTCTCTATCCTATTTAGACCTTTTTTAATTTAATATTGATTATGCGCTTTATTCTCACATAATTCTCTTTCAATGTTTATACTCTATGTAATTAACTCTCAAACTAGTTCTAATATTTTAATAATGCCTTGAGAGTTAGCGGCCACCACAACATTGGACATTTGTCTCCAGCATACGGCCGACACGAACTCATTCAGATCTTCGTCTCTTCTGTCCTGTAGCTCCAATATGCTTCGTACAGCGTCAAACTTGTACGAAAACAACTGCTTTGTCAGTCCTTTGTAGTACACGTACAACGCATTATTTTCGGACCCACAGGCGACGTAATCACCGTCGGTCGCGAGTCCAACGAAATTTTTCTCATTCACATGTCCCACGAATGATCGCAGACAGAGCGGATTATTTATGTTCCACATTTTCAACTGAGAATCCGTGCTTGCCGATACGATCTCTTCTTTATTCAAGAACTTGACGTACGAAACAGCCTTACGATGGCCTTTAAATATACACAACGCCTCCTTCATGTTACGCAGATCATAATAGTGCACACAATGATCCGCGGAACCAAAGGCAAGGTGGCAAGAACTGCGCGGATTAAATTTCACGCAGCACACGTTTGCCTTCGCTTCCAAGGACGCGATTGAATAATCGGTGTTCAAGGCCCACAATTTAACCCGAGCGTCATCAGAACCGGACGCTATCAGTCTGGTGTCCACGTCATTGAAATCAACGGACCAACATCTTTTCTCATGCTCCTGAAATGCTTTAGTACGCTGACCCGTCGTTGCGTCCCATACTGTCACAGTACCTTCGTAATCCGAGGACGCGAGCATACCTTTGTGAAACGAGTTCCACGAGACGCACGAGATCTTCGAACTGGAGATCATCTCGATGCACGGATAGTGAATGTCAACGGTGTCACGTATCACGGCATTATAATCGAAAACTTTTATTCGCTTCGTCACGCCAGCGATCGCGAAGAACTCGTTATCCTTGTCAAACTCGATACTTGATACAATCGTGGAGTTATTGAAGAGATCCGAGGAGTAGTTGAGAGTAGCTAGCGGACGTAGAAAATTATATCGGGAAAATTTCACGAGATTCTCACGAAAGACATCCAAACCGGAACTCGTGCTGTGCGAGCCGCCATGCTGTTGCTGCGTCTCGTTCAGAGTCTGCAATTTCTGTCCGAGTAACAGTTCCTTGCCGCGCGAGTCGAAGTAACACTGAACAAAGTCGTCGAAATGGGCGTGCAGCCGTTTTCTACGCACGGCCAGAGTCGACACACCCGCGGGCTGACCGGC
This sequence comes from Pseudomyrmex flavicornis, assembly GCA_014825475.1. Classification (NCBI taxonomy): domain Eukaryota; kingdom Metazoa; phylum Arthropoda; class Insecta; order Hymenoptera; family Formicidae; genus Pseudomyrmex; species Pseudomyrmex flavicornis. Next base: position 40,372 of record QVNW01000607.1, read on the forward strand.
ATTTGCGGCGAAACTGTCGTTGCCGCAAGTCGTCGGTGTCTTGTCGCTGGGCTTTACCATATTCGAATCTATTATATCTATAAGACCGAGCATCTCCCGCCTGATAGCCGATACCTGCGCATTATCGTTCTCACTGGCCTTCTTGACATCTTCCACCCGCGGACACTTACTCTGAACATCTTTCAGGATGTTCTCTACTTCTTCCATGTCCCTCTTGATCAGCGCAACCTCTTTCTGCAACTGATTCCTCTGTTCCTCTTTTTGTTGCAGCAAATGTTTAAGAAATTCGTGCAAGAGCTTGTTCTGTGCCGTCAGGGTCTCAGCCTCAAGCAAGTGCTTTCGTTGCGTCAGCACTTCCAACATCACATTCACATCGGGTAGAGTGAGATTGGCGCTCTCAGCTGCGACGATGCTTCTCAATCCGTCGGACGCTGGGGCTGACAAATCGCTACCCGTCGCTCTGTGCTTACTGTTCTCCGCCGAATGAGCCAACTGCGAGAGACCTTTAGTCCTCGTCTTATATTTCGAAACCAGTTCGTCTAGCAGAAAATTCGGAAAAATGTCCCGCTCGTTCAGCGTAAAACTGCATTTCGGACAACGGTCCTTCATCTCCAAGCTCCTTACGATACAGTGATGACAGAAAGTGTGACCGCAACGCGTGATGTACGCCGTGTCGATAAGATCAAAACAAATCGGACACATATAATCGTTGCTCTTGTCTTCTAACGTTCCGGTCATTCTCTGCAGCACGTTCGTAATCTTACCGACTTTACCGCTACCGTCGCCTAATCCACCGCTGCTCCCCGCGCTGCTATCGTTTCCCATATTGCTATGGCCAGAAGTCGACATTACTATTATTCACTCTACTCGATTTCCGTTTGTTTGCGAAGCAGCGACACGGTTAATTGGGACGCATGAACGGATATCATAAAATTATCCTAACATCTGTCCCGACGTCGCGTTGTCAAAACGTCACACACACAAATCGAGCAATATTTATATTGTCAATTTACAAAAGCGCGGCGTATATTTTCTCTAGGAATTCCTTGTGCGGAGCGAGTTGCGCTTCATATCATGTGTACAATACCATTTCTCTGTCTAGTCACTCCTGAAACAATGAAAATAATGCCAGTGAGCTCATTGTGTTCGCAAGGGAAAAAAGCTATCGTTTAAGAATTCAAAAATTTTTTGAAAAAACAGAAAAATGTATATTTCATGTACGAATTTTGAGATAAACAAAGGGAAAGCACTTCTGAATGTCAGATATAAAGCTCAGGCAGCATTATAACAATTGTTTCAGGCTGGAAAGATGAATAAAATATTTAAACATATTTTGTTACATCGTACAATGATTAAAAAACAAAAAAAAAAAACTGAAAGTGAAAGGATAAAACTTGGCAGAGAGTGTGGCAACAACAATCGCCAATGAGATCTTTCTTTGTCGCATCGTGTCTCTGTATCTTATAGTAGTAATGATAAACACTTGTTAAACAAATTACATATAAAAAGTATACATACATATGTGAGAAAACAAAGTTGAGATGTCAGTCGAGATAAGAGGATGGGTTCAATATGGAGAAAACAAATGTTCAGACATGGAGTTAAACATGTGTCCGAAATAGTCATAGCAAAAAAGTCTCGCAAATGTGTTTTTCTTAAACAGCGTCCGAGAGGTAGAGCCATGTCGAGATAAGAATATGCTGTACTCTAACACAGATATATATAAATGATACATGTATATATATATATGTATATATATATATACTGCGATACTATCTCTAAATCACGCAGATGCACATATATAAAGTCAAATCAGCAAATTGTGAAACTTCAACGCTTGAGACTTACAGCAGGATGTTATTCAGCAGTTTGCCGTTAACGGACTCATTGTACTTGACTGCTGTAGGTGTAAGCGAGACGTTGTTTTCGGTCTCCGATTCGTACACACCGAGTACCAATCCCTTCTGCAAAAAAAAACAGATTATAAATATATTATGGATAAGATGCACACACTTAATTCCCGGTCGTTAATTCTCATCTTGATCTTTTGATAAACAAATAAAAATTTTAAAAATGTAATACCATATTGACGACAATTATTGACTCAACATCGTGACGTTATTGCGCGTGAGAGAAAGGAATGATGCTTCAACAAATAAATATGCACTCGAGGTCGAGATACTTTGGACATGCATACGGCGATACGGTCGCCGCGAATGCGTTCGCGGATTTTCGCAGAACTCGGCGAAAAATCGCGAGAGTTTCGCCACTTTGACGTGCGACCGTGTCGCGTTAAACGAGGAGGAGATGCGACAAGAAAAACCGATCGCGAAATTACCTTCATGGTCGACAGGCTGGCGAAGAAGCGCAAGTGCGAATTTCTCTGATGCAGTATCTCAGACCTGATAAAAGACAATGCCATAATTCGTTCTCGAACGCATTAAGTGTGATATATATATATATATCCGCGAGCGAGCTCTGTGCATTGGCTGTGCGTGCGCAGAGTGACGACTCTGATAGGTTGAATTTCGCGTCACGTTTTGGCGCTCCCCATGGCGCTCTCGATGATCGCCGCGCGAATCACCAGCTTGTCGCTGTTGATAAAACGGATCGAGAGATACGCGCGTGCATAAAAACGTGCGTAAACGAAGACGTACTAAATCTGTTTTTGTTGAAAAATTAAATACATGTTTCATCACGTAATATCTGTGACGTGTAATAAGATTGTTATTATTTTTTTAAGGAACAAGTACTTGACATTGACAAACTTGCCGCCGACAATGTTTTTGCCTTACATAGACTATATAACTATTACGTTTATGTTTCACTTTCTGCCACTAGGCAACAAAGGCGCTGTCAATCTCCATTACGACATCGATTTCTAGATCGGGACATTACAAAACAATATATGCTTCGCAAACGGTGATTGGTCGATTCGATCGATTGGTCAATTCTACTGGAGCAATCGATTTAGCAAAGTTACTAGTCGACGGTGAAACGGGCCCTAAAATCGCATCATAATACCGACCGCGTTCGGTCTTGCAAATCGGAGCTAGGCGTGCGAAACCGAACGCAGCAACTATATCACGCGCTATCATGCACTATACCATGGTTGATCATGGTATGGGACCACGTAAGTGTGTCGAGGGCCTGTCATGTGTCAAATTATTCATTTCGCATTCGAAAAACGTACATTCCTCAGCAGCTTTGTGAACAATTCGACGTGATCGTTTTGGGATCGTTTAAGATATCCGCGCGACAATCGGATAGACTCTATTTTTAAGGCCCAAACTAGTTTCACAAGTGGGAAACGTACTTGGGCCCCGCAGCTGCTTCGGGAATTGGAATGCGAGATCAACATGGAGAAGGTGGCGGATAGATCGATATTGCTCGGTGATGTCACGCACGGTCGCTGACTCGTCCTGTCTTCTGGCATCCTGTTGTGAGTAAATCTTGCATAATTAAAAATTAAATAAACGCAACACAGAGAACGTAAGGCGTTCTAATTCAGATAAGGCTACGCGAAATTTGAGACTTGCAATAGCCGAGATTTGCGGAAGAAAATATTGCATTTTTTTTGCGTACGGTATGTATGAATATACCGAAGTTTACTTGAAATGTAAAATATTTCTACAGATCTATCTTTGTTAAATTTGAAATTGTTTATATTTGTTAGTATTCACGTTTATAAATACCATAATAATAATATAGACTGGAATTATCGAGATCTCACTTATTTTAAATAAAATTAAAAATCTTTGTTTACTTGTATTTTTTTTAATAATTAAATATTTATGTAAAAATTTATGTAAAATATTTATGTAAACATGTACAAAAAACCGTATTTTTTTTATCAAAATACGATTTTTGTACATGTTAAATGTGCATTAATGTTAAACATGTTGTATATATTAATATTAAAAAGAATGTAATAAATGGAAAAAAAATATTGCAGAACGGAGCATGGAATGGACGGATCATGCCCGCTTTTCTTTCCCAGTTTCGGGGAGCAGAAGACAGGCTCTGAGCAGGGAGGGGGCTACTCGTCGCAGAAGGTCAGCGTATATCGGCCAGGTGCGGACGCCATCGATCTGGGCTATCACACTCTTGACAATAATGCCTGCCGCACTGCGTCGTCATCGTCCCTGTCTACTCCGGGCGTGCTGTGCTCGCCGATCCGCCAGCAGCAGCAGCAACAGCAACAACCGCCGCCGCAGCATCATTTGATTCATCATACCGCGGTCAACGACCTGTGTCAGCTCGATGACAATCTGCTGCTGAGAATCTTCAGCTGGCTCGATACCCGTGATCGTTGCGCTCTGGCGCAGACGTGCCGGCGTCTCTGGGAGATCGCGTGGCACCCGGTGCTCTGGCGAGAAGTTGAAGTGCGATATCCGCAAAATGCCACCGCGGCTCTCAACGCGCTCACACGTCGCGGCTGCCACACGTGTATCCGTCGTCTGGTTCTGGAAGGTGCCACCGGGTTGCCCGGTATTTTCGCTCAGTTGCAGTATCTCAATCTAACTTCGTTGGTGCTGCGACACTCGCGTCGTATCACCGACGCCAATGTCACCACCGTGTTGGACAGCTGCGTTCATCTCAGGGAACTCGATCTAACGGGTTGTCCCAACGTCACCCGTGCCTGCGGTCGCACCACCACTCTGCAGCTGCAGTCGCTCGATCTCAGCGACTGCCACGGGATCGAGGATTCTGGTTTGGTGCTGAGCGTGTCGCGTATGCCGCATCTGGGATGTCTCTATCTGCGTAGATGCGCTCGCATCACCGACGCCAGTCTGATCGCGATCGCTTCGTATTGCGCGAGCCTACGTCAGCTTTCGGTGTCGGACTGCGTGAAGGTGACGGATTTCGGAGTGCGCGAGCTAGCGGCGCGCCTCGGCCCGTCACTCCGCTACTTCTCCGTGGGCAAATGCGACCGCGTGTCCGACGCCGGCTTGCTGGTTGTCGCTCGTCACTGCTACAAACTGCGCTATCTGAACGCCCGCGGCTGCGAGGCGCTCAGCGACAGCGCGACCATCGCCTTGGCGCGTGGTTGCCCGCGTATGCGCGCCCTCGACATCGGCAAGTGCGACATCGGCGACGCGACTCTCGAGGCCCTCTCCACCGGCTGTCCCAACCTGAAAAAGCTATCTCTGTGCGGATGCGAGAGAGTCACCGACGCCGGCCTCGAAGCGCTGGCCTACTACGTGCGCGGCTTGCGCCAGCTCAACATCGGCGAGTGTTCGAGAGTCACGTGGGTCGGTTACCGCGCTGTCAAACGCTATTGCCGACGTTGCGTCATAGAACATACTAACCCTGGGTTCTCCAGCTGATTCCAACTCGGCCTACCGCCATTGACGGTCTTAATTAGTGATGTGAGGGATTATTATTTTAGAAATATACGCTCTCTGAGATGATAGAATATTCTCAGAATATCCCATCACCTCACATCACTAGTCTCAAGTGCCAGAATGTAATATAGCAAAAGTGTAGGGAATTTTGTAAACCTAATTTTTTTTTTAATTCAAGTTTATCGCTCGATAAATATTACCTTTTTTTATACATATACATATTAGCGGGAAAGAAACGATGTAGAGTAAGCTTTATTAATTTGAGTATCGCTTGTAATCTATTTATTAACAAAGTTTATTACTCGCAAATATATAAATTTGTAAAAAGATTTCTTCTTTTCTCTCTCTACGATTGGTTGTACAAAAATTATATATATGTTATATATATATATGTACGTGTATTTTCCAGTTTCAAAACTCATGTGTGCTATTTATTGTTCTTGTAATTTATTGTAATGACAATGCGACATTAAATATTTTCATATCTCTGTGAAATGTGTAAATTAATTAATTGTGATGTAAGTTTTTATTACGGGAACGTGTGTAAAAAAACAAAAAATTGCAATAAATATATTCTCTTCTAAAAAACAAAGAAAAGTCGAAGTTAAAAAATCTTTTTTATCAGGAATTTCATTACGAATGCAAAACGATTTCAAACGGAATAAATTAAGTTTAATTCTAGCAAAAAATTCAAGAATGTACACATGTCCGCGTCTTCCTACACTCGACACTTGCATGTCTCTCCATTGTTTCGATAAACGCCTGCGCGAATTTCCTTTGGAAATCCGCGGTAGGAGTGGCGCAGGCTTCAGGGGTGAAATTGCACGGTGGTTGAAAACCGCCGTTATACATCAGTCGTATCTAGGCGGTCACGCTGTTAAGCAAGCCTTCAAATTCGATGTCGCCGTCTGTCGTCGTGTTTCTTCAATATGCGTTGTTTCTTATTATCGCCTTCAAAAATGGTGAGTGCGTGAGAAATGTTACATTTTTTATTTTTTGATTTTAGTTAATAAAACATAGTTTTTTCTTTGATTATTATTATTATTATTATTGTAACATAGTGCTGTTGATATATTTCTGAATTAAAAGTAATTAAATATAAAGTAGAAATTCTCGCAAATTATACAAATTTATACAAAATTTTGATTTTGAAGTAGTTTTTTTGCAGCAGAGTTTTACAGATTTAAATGTTTCTCATTTAATGTGCGTAATTATTGAATCATTTAATGTGTTAATGCAGATCCAAAGCCGGCACTTTAGGGGACACACACACAGGCGTACTGATTAAAAATATAAATATACTTTCTAATATCTAGATTTTAAAAAACTTGACAGTAACAAAGTTTTTTCGTTCAACCTTGAACTTGTTATCGACGTGAAAAATTTCATTAAAACGTGGTGAACGCGAAGGAAAGATAACTAGTTTGGTAAACGGAGTTGTTGCTTTTTTTGTAAGATTTTTTTTTCGTAAAAATTTAATTTATTTGTTCTTTCCCTTCAATGTAATTTTTCGGGGGCTGAGAAAAATGTGGATCGTCTCGATAAAAGTTTTTCAAGGTTCTCGGCGGTACCACAAGTGCAACACGTCAAGAACGTTTGTTTAGATATTGTCGGGCATCAAAGCTCCGTTATAACTTTTGTTCGTCGCGGCTACACACCGCTGGTATCAAAGACGTCTGAGATGTAAATTAGTGTGACGCGATCAAATTGTCAAGGCCGCAATGACGTTAAATTGTGAGCCATTTTTAGAAAAGTGTCCTCGACCGTCGCGGTCATTTTGTCAGTTTTGTGATCTCTCGTGTGACCTCGAGAGAATCAAAGATTTCTCGTGGACAATTCGACGATTTTGCAATATTCGCGAAATTTACACGAAAAGAAAATAGTTTTAATTCAAACAAGATCGACAATTGAATCATTGAGAGAGAATTTTTGCGCTTGAGATTTTGCTCGACACGTGTCTTAAGCTGAACCTCGTTACGGTATGTTTGCGACGTATATAGGTAGCAATGTAAACGTTTGCGAATCAGTCGCCATTCAAGGGACCATCAGATGCCTCCTCTTTGCTATCAAATTCGGTGATCGGAACACCGTTGGCATTTGCATATTCACCGTCGTGGAATTCAGGCTTCAGGCAAAATTAGTAAATCGGTTCATATTTTTGCAGCATTTTAGCAGGATTTTAATTTTTCTGTAAACGCTATTCTTTCTTTTGTCAGAATATTTGTGTAAAATATTTACACGATTGTGCGCAAAAAGTTCAACTGTTTCACGAGAAAATAATAAAAAATACTTCCCAAGTATCTTATTTTCCTCGATTAAAATTATATTTTCACGATATACATGTATTGTGCGAGATTTAGCTTTTGCCGAAGATATCTCGCTAGAAATGTATCTTCATATCACAGAAAGGAGAGAAGGGAAGAAGTAATCTCTAGATGGAGAGATGTCTTTGCACAGAAAGAACCGTTTTGCACGAAGAAATTCAGTCAGTTAAATCCCGCGAGATATTTCGCGGTTCATACGACAGAGTATCGACATTCGACGTGCGATCTCATTACAAATCCGCAAGATTTTTCGATTTACGTCTCACGCGGCGGTGACAGGCAGACGCCGCGACTCATTTCTCGATCGGTGAGAATATCTTCTCAGACCATATGCTCGCTCGCGGATACCGAAGGATTCGGGGAGGGAAATCAGAGATTTGAAAATAAAAAATACTCTAACGTTAGAAAAAGAACCTCTCTAACTCCAATAGTCTTTTAGAACAAATTAAAATTCCAAATTAAAATTAATTAACAATTGAGTTGGGGAAATCTTCATGATATTTATTAATTTAATTTAACATTTGGAACGTTTTTATTTCTATTAATATTTTAATTTTGTATTCACTTGTAATACGAGTTTTTTGTCTCATCAGTCTTTTTAATATTTTACCGCAAGTGTGTGTCGGTGAATGTATTGGTAATACACTTCGAAGATTATTTTATACGGTTATAAATAAACTTCAACGCTTCTCGATTGAAAATATTTTGCTTGATCGCTTCCAGAATTTTGGAGACAACCTATTACGTTATAAAAATATCACATGTGAACAATATTTTATTTTACACTTGAGAATTTCTCTCGCATTGTTAGTTAATTACTCAAAAATTGTGAATGCTTTAACATTTTTACTGATGAAGAAGCGTTGTAAAAAAAATCAAGAAAAGTAAAAGAATGCGCGCATACAACTTGTAAAATTCGCTTCGACGACGCTTACTTCATCTGTCGATTGACATCGAAGAGGGAGAGTTAGGTAAGATCGCAAAGACTCATTCTCTTTAATTACCGACGACAAATATCACTTATTTTCCTCACGGCATTTCTCCCGTTTCACTCATCCTCTCGTACGTCCCCTACAAGAAGAGACGAGAGACCGAACTGAAATTAGTTGGTCCTCTGACAGGTTTCACCACGCTTCACAGCACAATGGTCGTTCAATGGGGATGGGACCAGCGTTACTCTGATCACATAGATGATCGCTATAATAGACGAGCGCGCGTCCACGTTACGAAATGGATCAGAGTCCGTGATCAGAGAGAAAGGTCCGCGCGGTGAAAGAAATCTCTGAAGTCGGTTCGTTGCGGAGCTCGCTTCCCGAGACCGTGTTGCGCGTCTCTTCTCGCGTTTATAATTTTATACTTGTTACGTATACTTTGAACGAACTCTCATCGCTTTTTTTAACTTGTATGTACGATGACCCGACAGCGATAATTGTTTTTTTTTTTTTTTTTTACGCCACACAAGCTTTCTCCATTTGCCATTTAAATTTATTAGCCATAACTCGATAATATTTAAAGCGAATTTAATTAAATACCGCGATATAATTGTTCCGTATGCTCAGGTGTGTGCGACAAGCACAGCGACGAATACAGATTGATGAAGCACCTGCTGGACGGGTATGACGCCGGCGCGAGGCCAGCTAAAAATTCGTCCCAGCCTTTGGTCGTGATCTTCGGACTCGCTCTTCATCACATTATCGACGTTGTGAGTATTCGAGCGCGAGCAATCTTGAAAAATCGATACTTGAAACAAGAAAATTCGATTGGCCTGTTCACGAGACTACGTTTAGTGCCCTTTTTCAGGGAAGCAGTGTATATAGATATATACGATGTTCTTGTTGATTTAAAATAAACTCGTTATGTCCACTCTTTGCGCATTAAGTTCTCTGCTGATTTAAAATGCGTGCATATTCAACAATTACAAAAAAAGAGGGATTCTCTCTCTCTTTTCAAACTCTCTTTGTTCAAATTTTCTCAAATTACCGACACGTAAACGCACGACTATATTATTTCTATTTATAGAGAATCTGACGGACATAAACGTGTTCGTGAATTTTGTTCGCAAGCGTGTACCAAGTGATCCGTATTTTCGTATTTTAAAACGTGATCCGATGTTAGATTTCTATTGAAACGGCTAGACAAATTGAACGCGACATCGCCAAACGGAATACGTGTCGTGTGTATATATATCTACGTTACATTTTCCGCAATGAAATATTGACGATAACGATAAAATAGAAATATCAGCTGGAACATCTGACACATATTCACAAATGCCTTCGTTCATCATGTTCATCGAAATCTGCGAAATTTAACAATATTGAAAAAAAAAAAAAATACTAAAAAAGACGAAGAGGCAAGAAAACTAAGTTGCGTCGCGGATTTCTTCAAGAAAAAACATTTGTCACACATTCGCGGAATTCCATACGGAAACTGCTGCTAATTTTTTATTGTTGTAATAAAACAGGGAATTGCGATATAAAATATTTCTTGCAAATAACGACAATGTGTGTGTGTGTATGTGATGTAACGGAAAAAGAATTTCTCTCGATGTAGAAAAAGGGAATATCCATATGGAGTAAAAATAAAAAAAATGTAAACAGAAAAAAAATATATACGTGATTGTTCGGTTTTTATCGACATGAAGGTTTTACTGTGTGACTTTTAACAGCGTATTTATTTGCTCCTTAAAAAAAACGACTTTGAAACACATCGATTAAATTCTAAGCATATCTTCTCTCGTACACAATACAGCATATTTGGAATATTATCCGTAGAACAATAGTATCTCTCTCTTTGGATGCATTAGATCGTGCATTCCGTAGACTTTTTGCAGTAGATATCTGCTGTAGGTTTCATACACACAAAGACGGATATCGAGCATTAGCAAGAATGATACAGTCTCTTGCGGAGACAGTCTTACAGCCCATAAACATCCGTCTTTATCATGACAAAACTAGCTGCATACCACCACTGTTATTTTACAGTGTAAAAAAATTTGAAATGCCACATCCATTTCAAAATTACCGTGGAATATTCAAATTATCGAATTCATTCAATCTGGGAAGCTCACCATTCGCAAGTTCGCAACAGTTGAAGCGGACTGACGAGCGGAAGATCCTCCGGAAAGAAGGAACGGCGAGGAACTTTGAATATTTATGTTTCGCACGTATATAAAATAACGAGATTCAATTAGAGTCTCGCGCATCGAACGCGACGGTGTAATAATACGCGTCGATTCTCATTGAGATAACGTGTCGCGGAATTTGTCAGTTTCCGGGTTTCGCACGATCGCGGGAAGCTAATTAAATACCGCAAAATCGCTTTCTATCGGGGTTTTCTGACGTTAATTATGAATATCACTACGCTGTGCCAACACGTTGCGTCTATACTTGTCATTTTTTTTTTTTTTTTTTTTTTTTTTTTTGGACGAAAAAAACCAAATACTCACGACCAACTGTTGGGTCACGCAGATTTGGATCGACCATCACTTGAAATGGAACTCCACGGAATTCGCCGGGATCGAAGTAATCCGAATTCCTTACAATCGTGTCTGGCGACCCGATACGATTTTATATAACAGGTGAGATAGTTGTCCGACATGTAAATAAATGGAAGAATAAGCGTCGCGAGTTTCAAAATCTATATTCCAATGTGACAGCGCATATATTGTGCGCGAACACAGTTCACACACGCATCTTATCTCGAGAGTTATACACCTTGATTCCGCGATATCGTTTTGAGATTTTCTTTCTTTTACGCCGCGGAATGCATTCACAAGAGAAAAAAAATAAAGACTCGGAATCAAACGAAAGAAGAGTCAAAAGCTTTTCGAACGAGATCGATACGTTTTTTTTTTCATAATTTGTAAAACACGGAAGTATGTAAAAGGGAAGAAGTCGAACAATAATATGCTATTTTATTCTTAATAAACCGATAATGTGTCCCAAACACTGAACATAATCTGTATTTTTTAACATCAAAAAGAAATAATTTCCTTTTATTCTAATAAATAAATAAATTATACAAATAATGTAGCTTCGTAAATTTATATGACGTTTTTTCTTTCTCGAAGAGCGCGCACACAGTCGGTGATTGAAATAAAAGGGTTTTCATGTTTCGTTGTTGTGTTTTTTCTCCCCAACGTTCTGATTTTAGCGCGGATCCGCAATACAGTTCGTCGGTCATCAATACAAACGTGATCGTGAGATACACGGGCGAAGTGGTCTGGCTGAGCCACGGTATCTTTCGCAGCAGCTGCAACATAAACGTGGAGTTCTTTCCCTTTGACGAGCAACGCTGCACTCTCAAATGGGCCTCTTGGACGTACGACGGTTATCGAGTAAGTTTCACGTTCTGCACTTCTACATTTGCACGCAGCACGGTTTCCGAATTCTCATTTGCGCCGATGCAAATAGTCGAAGAGTTTTGCGTTTGAATAATTGAATATCCGATTTTTTCTTTAATCGAAATTATCTTTTTTTCTCGTAAAAACGATTCAATTCAGTCTGTCGAAACAAATTATTCGATAATGCGAATATGAATTTTGCAGTATACGCAATAGAAAATGCGTCTCATTGATCTTCGCACGGAATTTCAACGCTATACATGTCTGCGCACTTTTTCTGTTACTGACCGAATGAATTTTGTGCACGCAAGAAAACAAAAAACAAAAACAAAAAAAAGTTGTTGGCAAAGCAAAGCCGATCGGCCTTCGAAAAAGTTTGGGGGACGTTTCCATACAGTGGAAATCGAAAACATTCGGGCCTGCCAAAATGGTTCGGGCAGATCGAAAAGCTTAATCCGCAGGCATCGCGAGAAGAATTCAATACGAGAGAGCCTCTCGTATTGAACGTTTCGTTCGCCTCCGCGCTCCGAGCTCTTTCTGCCTATCTTTCAACAGAGTTTTCCCATTTTCTCCACGTTGAATACACTTTGCGTAGCCGCTGCCGCTGCCGCCGCCGCCACAGCGCTTTTCCCGCGGTCGCGCAAAGGTCGAGGACGTCATCGCGCGGTTTAAAACACTCGGAGGAAAATCTTTCCAAGTTCTTCGCATTAATCATCTCTTGTATTCTCAATGACCGGATTTTCACAGCGCCGATCATTTACTTCCTAAGCGGAAACTCTCGCAAAAGATTTCTCATTAATCAAACATTCGAAGGAGACAAGAACTTTTTGGACATTATAAGTTAAAAAAAAAAAAAAATAAGATCTGTTGATTCACTGAGCGATAGATTTTATCGAGTAAATATTTTGTTTCGCGGAGTTTTCCCCGTTGAATGTACATTGCGTACACCCGCCGTCGCTTTTCCTAATCGCGCGAAGGTCGAGAACACGTCGTCATCACGTGCAGTTTATAAAATATTTATTAGGAAATACTTCCAAGTTTCACAATCATTTTTTGTACTTCCAGTGACTGAATTTCCAATCCCGTTTTCTCCCGCTGTTTTACTTATATACACCTAATAATCGATCTTGCTTGTGACTTTTTATAATTCGCGAGTTTGTCCGCCCATTATGATTGCGAAACAATAGCGACTTTGCGTCGCCGTCGTCGGCTGTCGCGAACGAAAGCGTGTAAACTCACACCGCGGAAATCTCTTACCGGCATCAGCTCGAACTGCAGAGGCAGAGCGAGCAAGGGGACGTGAGCAATTATCAGGAGAACGGCGAGTTCCAGCTTCTGAATTTCACCGCCCGCAGAAACGTTGAGTACTACTCCTGCTGCGAGGAACCGTATCCCGACATCACCTACGAGATCCGCCTGCGGCGACGTCCGATGTTCTACGTCTTCAACCTGATTCTACCTTGTATACTGATCAATGGGATGGGTAAGCGAAAAGAGCGCACGTTAAATGTATAAGTTTAAAATAATTTTCATCTTAATATATTAAACCAATAATTTTAAATAAAATGTAATAATATTATAATTAGCAAAACTGAGAGATTTTATTGGTTCCAGAAACTACTTTTGTGAAACTCGGATTTGATCTTAATCCTGTACACCCTTGAATTTGTTCTCTCCTAACGAGTTTTGAAAATGAGATATCTTAAAAAACATTTGTTGTCATTTGTTATCTAATACAAAAGATAAGGAAATATACATAAATTCAATACCGTTAGTGCGCGTTCGTACAAAGAAAATTTCATAAATAAATGCTCGTCTGCGAGACGGCCTGCATAAGAAGTCATATACAACGAGATTAGATAGAGGCTCGCTCTTCTGATCTTTCCGCACGACCTGCTCGCATAAGAAACTCGAGACTTCCTCTAAACGAACGCGAGAGATGCGGATCTAATGAATGTGTATAATAGTTCCTTCGTATCTCCGAAGAAACGAAGGAGTGTTTTATTAAGTAAGGAGAGAGAAGCGCGATAAGGAAAATAACAAACAAGTGATCGTCTTTTCGTATAATTGAGACTTGATTAATTTGATTTAATTTCCGAGTCGAAGTTTTTGTAAATGTAAAGAACGAATATTGACGCGGGCAACGGTTTGAAAAGTAGTATCTAATCTCGTTAGGATTTGTGCAAGAGGAAACAAATTAAAAAAAAAAAAAAAAAAAATCGCCGTCTCGCTTATCCGATAATGAAAGAAATTTGCCGAGGATTTTGCCTGACATCGAAGCCACCTGCGTAAATCGGTGACTGCTGGCTGAGAAACAAGATCTTTCGATGCAGAAAAAAAATAAAAAAAATAAAAAAAGAAATTGCTCAATCGATTTAAATAAGTCAATCAATTACAATTACGCGCATAAAGTGATATACACAAATGCACGCGGAAATAAATATAAATAAAACAATTAAAAGAGCAAGCGCGCGCATAAAATCGAGTACGGCAATAACAATTCGAATAAATGGAACAATAAATGGTTTTTCGATAATTGATGGCTTTTCGATAATACTGATGAGGAAGCAAGGATTATTGTAGGACAAGTAAAAATAACAGCGATTTTATTATCGGAAAATCGTGTTGCGTATATTGTTTTCACGTAGCCGGAAAATTCTCCGTAGAATACACGTTTCTCCACACGTGACAATAACATTTAGAAGAAATAAGAACTAAATCGTATTTTACTCACAAAACAACTGCGCTCTCTCGTTCGCGCTTTTCTTCTTCTCTTTTTCCGTTCTTCTTTCTAGTCTTTTATTCTTCTACCGTTTTATTCTTATAGACGTCGATTATTGCTACTCTCAAGTTTGTCTCGAGATGACTCTGAATCGAAGTCTCTTTCTCTCTCTCTCTCTCTCTCTCTCTCTTTTCTTGTTGTTTATCTTTCAGCCCTGTTGGTGTTCTGCGTGCCCTCCGAGTCGGGAGAGAAAGTCACCCTCGGTATCTCGGCCCTTCTCTCCATGACGGTGTTTCTCATGACAATACGCGAAACTCTACCGCCCACGGAGAAGACACCGCTAATAAGTGAGTGGACTTTATCAACTGTGTTTTTGAATCGTGTAATTTGAATCGAGGGAAAAAAACAGCGCCTCGCAAAAGAAGATCTCAAAAAGACTTGATAAAAATTACGAAATCACGATATTCTTGTTAATAATTCTCATTACATGCAATTTGTATCACTGTTCTTCCTTATTTAAATCGATAAACATTTATTATCGTTTTTTAATTTTAAAATATGTCAATGGTGCACAAAATATCATCGCAAATTATCATTTTTTCGAGTAATATTGTCGCACAGCTGTGAGTTCTTCGTTAAAAGATTCGCGAAACAATGCACTCAAAAGTTTCTCGAGACGATTAACGCACTGTTTCATTTCTGCTAATCTTCAAAGGAAAGGAATCTGGATAAGAGAGCATTGCTTTAAAAAGAAGGAAAAAACTAGATAAAGATAGTTCAGATTATTGAGATACATTATTATTGAAAGAGAAAAAGAAAGAGAGAAAAAAAGAAAAAATAATATGAGTAATATAATTTTGTTAAAATTTCTTCATTCAAAAAAAAAAATAAATAAATTTACACACTATCTGTGTTTATTTATCAATAATTTTCCTTTTTACTGTTTTCAGGTCTTTATTACGGCGTAAGCATTTGCCTAGTGTCGTTCGCTTCCGCATTGGCGGTTGTGACATTGAATTTACATCATCGCGGAGTTCGGGGTATACAAGTGCCGAATATCGTGCGATCCCTGGTCTTGGACAAATTATCTAGGATAGTATTTCTGAATATCCAAGAGGAGAATAGATCGGTAAAACGGATAACGTAATGCAAATGCATACTGTTATGTTTCTTTCTTTCTTGTAATACACGGAGAACGTTACGTAAATCGCCAACATCCGGATGTTATTTCACAACCGCGTATTTGAATATAATAAAATTTAGACATAATATTCCGTAAAAAAAAAATTAAATTTTTATAAAAAAAGAAGTAGACGTAAATGAAACGTTGATCTTTAGATACGCACGTTATCGTGTTACTTCACGAAGAAGGAGAAAGTATTCCCGTGTTGCGAAACAGTTTCTAAACACGCCATTATTCCGTTCTATAGAAAAGTTACGACGCGATTGTCAATCGCGCGATCACAGAGATTTGTTATATCAGCAGGAGTCGGCGGAACAATTTCCGAGAAGAAAGAACAGCTGTCCGTTGCACTTCAGACCCGAATCGTCGGAGCAGCATGTGTCTTCCAAGTATTCATCGAGGAGAGATGATAGTAACAGCACTAGTCCCAGTCTAGGTAAAGGTTTATTCCATTCGACAATTATATAATTTATTGAGATTTTTTCCTTCCTTTTATGTAAAATTAAACAACGAAACCTATAATATATCTATAGATTTTATTTTATTTTCACGAATTTTGTTATTGTGTATAAATTGTTTTCGTTTAAATTTTAAACGTGTAAGTCTTCTATTAGCACATCAGTCTGATAACTCGCGTTGAACAATCGACAGATCTCAGAAGAGAAGGCGGCCTCGAAGCTCAGTGGTTCCGAGTTCTAGGACGTGTGTACGCGACCATCGAGAGGAACGAGTGGCGTTTGGTCGAGCAAGATCGACGAGAAAGGACAGAATTAGATTGGAAACAGGTCGCGCTAGTCAGTGATCGCGTGCTATTGTGCATTTTCTTGTTCATAACTGTCGTCAGCACGACGGTGATTTTATGCGGCTCGCCGCCACCGATACCGGAGCTGCCCAAAAGTGAATAAATCCGAGAAGAGAGGATTAATCGGTGCGACGCGTTGTATTAAAGAAATTACTAATTAATAACGTAGTTAGAAGAATATGTACTCTGACGTAAATCTATTAAAAAAATGATTATGCATTGATTGCACATAAAACTTGAATTGAAAAAAACTATTTTACAACGTTTTCCATAAGATTGCCAATTATGTAAATGATTTGTTTATCTTTCTCTTCTAGAGAAATTTTTGAAGAAGAGTTTTCAAAGATTCACACGTGTTTGCTTCTGTTATATACACATATAACAATTTTGTTATATATGTCGAATATACATGTATACATGTATGAATGAAAAATAAGTTATTAAAATATTTTAATAACTTTACTATGAAGAGATAAATGTGCATCGAATTTGTTACAGAATAAATTTAGACATGAGTTTATACTCGTCAGAATAAAGATCTAAGAATGTAACAGTTTTTCAAGATAAAGTGATGTAAATCTTGTGTGTACGCACACACATACGCATAAAAAATAAATATTCCTTATGAATCATTATTTGTATATGTATGTAGAATAGAAATATTGTTAATATTAGGGATATGTTCAAACACGATGTCGAAAATACAATTATTAAGAGAATAAACAATCGAACAACCTTTATTCCTTATACCCATTACTTATCAGTCACGTATCAACGACACACACACACACACACACATACACACAATATCTAAATTATTACATAACTTATATATAAAGTCTCTTACAGAGGCAAGTACCCTAATTTACACCATCTTCCCTCTCATACCTTTCATGTTTTAAGAAGCAGAATATAAATCTATAAAATATATAATATATAGAATATATATGTTCAAATGTGCATAAAAGTCGCATAAAAATGCTTAATAATAATCAGGTACAGGTGCGCAGGCTATTTTCACAAAGTCTTCGTACTTGATGTGTCCATTCAAAGACACGTTGGCTTCGCGAAAGATTTGCTCCACTGTGACAGATGACAAAATGAAGCGATGTACACAAATAAGAGTTAAATTACGTCTATCATTTTTACTCACTTTCTTCTTTTTTTTTTCTTTCTTACCTTCTTTGCTGCTCAATTGTTCTCCCCAGTAAAGCAACATATGTGCCAATTGTCGTGCTGGAATAGTACCGGTATGAGAAGTGTCCGCGGCTTGAAAAGCCCTGATCACTTCCTTCGGCAAGTCCTCCGCACGAGTTTGAAGATGCATTACTTCCAGAAAATCAGCGAAAGACATTTTCCCACCTTGAATTGGATCATGTTTCACTCTCTTGTAAAGAAAAACTTATGACATATTCTCGCAGAATCATAAATTCTTACCTTTATCCTTCATGTACTTGTTTAATTCTGCGATGGTCGGACTCAGTCCTAAGGATCTCATGATTATAGTCAGCTCGTCAAGGGTGCGAATCTGGCCACTTCGAGCGAACAGATAGAAACACTCTCGAAACTCTGTAAAAATTATGTTGCAAACGTTTGCTCCACGAAATGGATAATAAAAAGTAAAAATATTGCACAAATCTGAACGTACCATCTATGTCTTCTTCTCTGAAGTAACGCGCCTGTAAATCAAAATGTGACGAGTGAGTTTATATGTCAACAATGTATACACATGAAGAAAGTGTAGATACACACAGTATCGAGCTTGAAATTTTTTAACACACATTCCGAACAAAAATAAAAAAGACGAGAATTATCGGAGTGAATACGATAAACTTTAAAATTACCATATATAATCGTTTAATTGAAGATACGGAGATAACTGCTATTTTCCGTAAATCAGATTCTACTGTTTCCTTGCGGTTCTACTGTAGCAGGTGTTTGGTTTCGAAACGTAACCTCACCTGTCCTATCACTCCTATCCACGTTTCCCTTTGCTGGAAAAGAGCGACATCGCTCGTTGCAACAGTCTACTAGAAATCTCGGTCGTGCTAATCACCTGTGCAAGATTGATCTATCGATGGTTTAAATTTTATTTCGAATTACCGCGCATTACAACAGAAGTTTTGAGAAATGATAAAAAAATGGATTAAAAATGGTAGGATTAAAAATTTTTATATCAAATTTTTAAGTATTGCGAAAGTTTGAAAAAAGGATTTGTCTAGAAAATTATTTAGAAAAAGTTTTGGAGAGAAAGATTAAAAATGTGTCAGAAATAATTTTTTACGAGAAAAAATAATAAAATTTTGCAAAGTCCAAAGATTTTCTTTACGCGTTCTGCACATATCAATAGGAGCTACTTATCGGTGCAACATTTCTAGTGTCATATCTTTTTTTATTTCAGTTTTTTTTTCAAATTTAAAATGAATTCTTATTTGACGGAATAAATTTTTCGTTAATTGCAATTAATTCGATCAGATCGAACGACGAAGAAAAGCAGCTCGTGTCCCGAAAAGAATAGCTGAACGGAACAATAATCCTATTTAATCGTTCCTCCTCCCAACCAACTCCTACCGGTAGATTAAAATTTATTTCGAACGTGCCATGTGTGTATACGTGCCGCATACATATTATTGATTAACACATCGCCTTTGGTTCTCGTTAAAAAGACCACGCCATCAATCTCGCGCCTTTTATGAGGTCGACGATTACTAGCTCTCTCTCTCTCTCTCTCTCTCTCTTTTTCTCTCTCTTTTTCTCCCTACCACCGGATCTACCCCAGAAACGAATCAATTTTTTTGCATCTCCCGAAATGACTCGACTTTCTCGTTTCGCATTACGCAGTATGGTGGAAAGGAAAAAATACGAGAAAAATCAAACGAAAAATAGTGACTCTTTTCGTGAGTGCTGTTGCAAATTAACCGGAATTAATTTTATTTCGCGAGCGAAAATAATCGGAAGATTGCAAAATGTTCGTGCAAATTTCAAGTTTCTAGCAAATATTTCAGCGAACGGTGAATACACGTACGTTAGTTGGGTTTTTCAAAGCGTCAAATAAGTATCGCTAATAACTTTCGAAATTAGATATTCGCGCAAATGAAGTTTATGACTAACAAACCGGCTGTTTTTTACGCTGTTATTATTTCACATCAAACTCTTCGAGTCCAGTCATTAAATAAACACATAACGAATTTACGGACTACGTAACATACATACATTGGCTTCACAATCTCGCCAATCAATCCGGGAGGGAGCTATCAAAACTATAAACCGTAAATTATTCCCTGTAAACAAACAGCATGTAATCCTGGCACTCAATATGGGGAGCTTCGTCGTCCGATAGTTATACTAACCCGTTAGCGTTGCTCTCGGGATTTAGCGCAATCGTTAAAAGCGAGTGTACGCAGCAGCCCGTGGAAACTAATTGGATATCGCGGGCTCGTCCTTTGCGCGCAGCATACCGTTTCCATAATTAAATTGCTCGCGGCCTCGGCGCCGCCGCATGTCGATAATCAAACTAATCCACGACGCAACATTCCCGAGGTAATGGTTTCGCGCGCCGTCGAGGACCCGAGGCGGGGAAAGGGAGAATTTCGCACCCTCTTAAACCGCTTTCCTCTCTCTCTCTCTCTCTATTTCTCTTTCGTGTCGCCTTCGTTCGTCGTCTCGCGCGCGTCGTCTTCTCCTTTTGTTTCATTGATGGATCGCCCTTCGCGCGCGCGAGAAAGCTTTGCGAATACTCGTCGCGCGTATATATGTACGTATGTATACGAGCGTAGAAGCAATATATCGAACGACAGATACGAAAATAAATAGCGCGAAAGAGACAAAGTAGATGTAGATCTATGAGATGGGCGGAAGAAAAAAGATAGAGAGAAAGAGAGAGAGAGAGAGAAAGAGAACAAAAGAAGAAACGAGCGACAAGATATCAGTGCAAAGGACACGAACAAAGCGAAGAAGAGCGAGTACGCGAGAAAATTCGGAAGAGAGACACGCGCGCACCTCGTCCTGTCCGTGATCTCGATCTTTCTCCTCTTGCACGAAGAAAAAGAAGCGGTAGATGAGATGTGCGCGCGAATCTCAATGTGTTTGCCGGCGGCCTTTATGGGAAATGACGAAGAGCGAAGCGCGAAGGTTGAAAATAAACCCGCGGAAGAGAACAACAACTTGCCACAAGAGGAAAGAGATACAAGAGAGAGAGAGAGAGAGAGATAAAAACATTTATATTATATTCTGCACGTATCTTCCGACAAATATAGATAGATACAATTGAACTACGAGTACATATACATGTTTGCGGAAGAAGAAAGGGACAATTCGAAACATTAAAAGATCGGCCTTACATAACTGTAAGAGTTTTCGCAACAAATATATATTGCACACACACACACTCACATATATATATATATGTATGTACGCTGCAAGAGGAAAGGAACGAAATGTACGGAAAGGTGAAGAGAGAAAGAGAGTTAATAGACGGGACCCAGAGAGAAAGGTCGCGCGCAGCGTTGTGCACCTCGTGGATTGGCGAGCGAAGACGCGAGAGAGGGAATACAGCTGGGTCGAACGCGCGCGATTGGTGGGGGAAGTCGTTGTCCTCGGGAGTCTTCGGTGTGCGCGATTCCGCGAGCGGTCTCGTCAGTGCGACGCGAAACGCGCTTCTCGTTGGGGATCGGTTGGTTACTCGTACGTGCGCGCGTATGCGTTATCGCGTGCTGTACCGCACGACTCTCTTTCGGTTTCTCGACGAACGGGTGGTCGGCCGCGCGTCTTCCGCCATCGTCGGACGCCTCGTAGCGCGTTGAAAAGAACGTCAACCGGCTTCCTCGCGCACATTTGTGACACGTGTGTGGTGTATCTGTGTACGTGTGTATGCGCGCGTGTGTTATGTGAGTTGGTGCGCTTACCGTCGTACATTACTTCGTACATATATACGCTCGATGTGTCGCACACGGGAAAGTACGCGGGCGTCGTTATGCGGCGGTGAGCGCCGATGACAACACGGGGTTGCTCTATCCTCGGGCGGCAGGATCGTGGCGACGAGAACGCCCGTGGCCAGCGGCAGGACTCGCGGAGCACAGCGGCGACCTGCGCCTCGGTAAGTGTCAAGTCGTACGTACGCATGTACGCATGTGTGAGTGTACCAACAGGGCAGGCGCACTCTGTGTATCTACAGGCGTGCGCGTATACGGGGCGGCTCGGTAGTATCGCGTGTACCTCCCTTCGGACGCGATTCTCGCGGTGTGTTCTCTGACAATTCGGAGCATCACTTTAAAGGAAAGAATGCTATTTACCGAGGAATTCATGTGTCTATGTATGTATCAAGTATTGCTTGTTGAGGTAACTTTGTGTTACATGAAATATACACGTATAAACGTATAATTTATTCCGACACATGATACGGTGTTGAATAATTTGAAAAATAAGATTTCCCGTAATTATTGATGCTCCATGTTACGCTAACTGCCATTTTCATGCGACGCGGATATTTATCATTGCGAATATGCAGCAATGGCGGGTCACCTTGAATGTGTGTACGTACGCGCGCGTCTTGCGCGCGCGAGTTACTTGCTATATGTTTTCGTCACATCCGAATGCTTTTACGTGTCCCTCGGCGTGTGTTCGTATATGTTTCGCGCAAAATGAAAGGAATACGACGCGTGAATGCGGCGAGACAGATTTCTCGCGGAGAGTGAGATATATGAAGTTTGTCACATATTACACTCCCGAGATCTCGATATCGAGATGAATCGCGATGTGGCACACGTTGAAATCGAATTCTCTCTTGTGTTCGCGACATATATGAACTGACGCGCGCGTTCGTAAATAATTCGGAGCAATAGCGAAGTAACGATAAGTAGGTACGATTTATTTTGCAATGTTATTTAAAATAAATATTGCGTTACGATAAGAAAGAGACAAATAATTTATATTAACCTTTTATTTTTATGGTTTTATTATTGTTCTTATGATATGACTTCTCTAGTTCTAATTTAAAATACGATGGTGCTCAGTAACGGATTAATGAAGTCTCGCACTCTTCGCACAAGATAAAATAAACGAGATAAATTATTTCCTCAGATATAATCATACACTTAATTCAAATTTTTAATTACGAGAGAAATTGCAGACTTCGAAAATGTTTTATATTCGAACACAAATCGCTTTTCTTTTGGTTACCAAAGTTCTTAGCGAGAAATAACAGGACTTGCAAATACATGCCATAAAAAAATACTTTTAAATTCGAATAATTATACAGAGAGTCGTCTAAACTCCGATCTTGATTCTCCGCAATCTCGTTAGCGCCGTTTGATCATGTTTACGTTGAAACAATTTTCATAAAAATAAATTACAAAATTTTTTTTTTTAACGGGACTTGTGTTAAATCGAAGGACGAAACTGAACGTTCGTCTTTGGAAAGAACATGCTCAAACGTATCAGAACATATTTGTGACAGAAATATTGATAATGACTCGTCAAGGCTCTTTGGTAAAGGGTTTTGCTTGCAAGTTCGATCGCAAGAAAGAAATGCAGAACTCACTTTGACACATCCATCGTTTTCTCTTTCTTCAAAGATCGAAGTGCATTTTACTGCATTTTCCGTCAAAAAGACGTTAAGAAACGTCGGTTTTGCGATATTACAATATTTTGGTACACGCGGAGAAAAATTGCGATTAAAATTTCCCTTTTAAATTTTTGTATTCTGATGAATACAAGTCAGATGTATTTAAGATTTTTTTTATCACGAATGTAGTACACATTAAAAAATAAAAAATCACATTGAAGAAATTGAATGATATTGCGAATTAATATTGCAATTTTGATTAAATGTTGGATGATTCGGGAGGAAAAGTAACTTCGCCGATTTAAACGCTCCCTCGCGCGTTGATTAATACGGAGCGAAGCTTTTGACATTAATTTCGTGCGGTTTCTCGGAGTGTGTAATTTGATAATTTTGATAACTTTATTTTTCCTCTCGCGCGTAATTTGTTCAACTTTAGAGAACGGTAAAAAGTATCTGATTTCTTGCGCGATGCAATTAGTGTTCCGAAAAACAAGTCACGGTGAGTAATCGAATCTTAAAACAATGGAAACTGTGATCATTGTTAAAAATAGGCTCGATAAATCGCCATCGGCGCTTCGTAATTATTTTACATATACGGGCTCTCTCTCTCTCTCTCTCTCGGGACATTACGCAAAACGTGTTTCTCTGGCGCGCACGTTGCGAGGTAACGGTTCAGCGAGGCGCGCTCGACGGAAAATAGTCCGACGAACGGCTCTTACGGCACGTTAATATTCTTTTATACTCTCACCCATCGATCCCGAACGGGTTGAATCCCGGTGATAAGAGCTCTTCCAGCGCTTCGTCCCAATAAAAGAGTACGATAAACGAATGCGCTAAAACTGAGAAGGCGTGCAAAAATTTTAACGAGACGCCAAAATTCCATGCTGTAATCTAAGTTTTTTCACTTCTCTTTTTCTCTCTCTCTTTCTCTCAAATTTCAATTTTCTGAAAAAAATTCTCGAGTTTCTGTGATCAATACTCATTTGTTCCTTAGAAAAAAAAAAAAAAATAACCGGTCCGTGCCCACACAGATGAATCATCTGAAGTGAATGCATCGAAGAAACGGGTTTTCTTCGACTCTGAAGCGAGTTCGTTCGGGATTCGTTCTTGATAATGAAAAACCTGCGGGGAGGAAAAAAAGAAAGAAATCTTTTCTCTCCGCAAAAATAATCGTTCGCGCGTATTCTACGCGCGAAGAGATCGTTTATGATTCGCCGTGATCTTTACAATAAGTAACACACACGCAACGTCTCTTAATCCGACATTTCATTTCGTAAAAGTGTTATCTTTCTCTCATCTCTCCTTTTAACGCGGATGTAATCATTTTTGCGGAAACCTTCTGCGCTCGTCGCCCTCGAACTTACTTTCTTCCCCGGGCGACTCGAAGTGATCATCAAATGCGGAGCCGTGTAAATTTACCGCTTTGCTCTCCCCGTGCCGGAAACCTCGGCGAAATGCCCCGAGTAATGGTTTTCGCCGCGCCAAGTCATTCTTCCGCCTGGCACACGCGGACGAGGCGCGATAAAGCTTCCACCTCGTACGTACATCGCGTCGACATTCCATTTTCGGAATGTAGTGTCTATTTCGCCCGAGGACCGTCTCTCTGTATATATATACACACACAAGAGAACATCCCGAGAAAGTGTATATCCGGCTGTTGCGTAATGTGTGGCGCTGCAGCACAGAGTACTTCTGCAATTTATTTTGGCAACAAACTTTTCGACTTTGCTGAATTATATCGCGACCTACCTACCTAATTGCCATTCGGCGAAAGAAGTGTCGAGAAACAGGGATAATTACGAAGAATAATTAGATTACAATTATATATATTTTTACGTGTATGTTGTTTTTTTTTTTTTTTAGATACTTTCAGATTCGCTAAATGTTTTAAGTAAATTTTGTGTTATTTTTGTAGCATTTATAAAGTTTTTGACTTAGAAAACAAAAATACTCCGAGAGATCGTTGCTCGCGAGCTTAAGCGTGAACATGATATTTATTCACGGATTACGCGTTGCGTCATTGTGATGAAACGTATTATCACCTCGGTGATGTCGAGCTTACGAGTCCGCGTCTCTCGTGAGGGTTGCGCACTTTTATTTACGAAGCGTGTTACTCGACGTCACCGCATCGCTGGTCGGATATGCTAAAACACCACCACGCGGCTAATATATGTATATTCGTCCGTTCTTTTCCGGAGAAACGTCCTACCCATTATTTCATTTTATTCCTTCGCGAGAAATTCACAGATATGAGAACGCGAACTTGTTTCTTCTCAATGCTAGAAAAACGTGCAAATCGTTTCTTCCACGTCGGAATTTACATTTACAAAAGTATTACGTTCGCGAATACGTCGCGAAAATCATTTTCGCCGCACCGCGGATCGCGAAAAAACTAAAAAATAGAAAATAATAGTCTAGTTTATTTGTTTTTTTAACGAATTATTATTTTTTCCCATTACTATTCTAATATTTTACGATTTGATTTATTTCCGAGTTGTTAAGTTTGCTTTTCTTCTCCGAATATACTATTTGCTATTTAATTTGAGTCGAACCACACTTTTTCGTTATCGTCGCGTGTGTAAGAGAACGAGACTTTGTGAATGTCGAATAAAAATGTACAGAGTCTGTTGCGAATTACGTTATCCAAGTTAAAATTTTTTTTTTCGAAGAAAGAAATAGCAGTTTATGGAGTATTAACGATGAGAAAATCACTCCGCTACAATCGCGTGTTTCATTTACATGTTTTACAACTTTTTTCATGAAAAATGCACGCTGTTTGCGCGCTACACAATCTTGTGTTATATTTTTACCTAAGTATTTTTAATCGTCGTTGTTAATTAATAATTTCTTTCTCTCCCGTGCCAACAACGGTAGTGCATGTACCGGATTTTCGCGACTACTAGCGAAATGATGCCGGAGAAACAGGGTTGCGTCATTAAGAGTAACTTTTCAAGGGAGTAAAAAAATATCGTGTTGTTAAAAAAAAAAATTAGCTTACAGTGCTCTGATTCTCCAAATTTTATTAATCTTTTTCGCGAATTGCAACTTCGCGACTCTTGACGTTCAAGCAATTTTTCGGTGCACATTTTTGTCAACAGAATCGATCGGAGAAGAGCGTCGCTCGGAGAAGGTGGTGGAGAGAAGAGGACGACGTGGAGGAGTTGATCCACTGTCGAAGGTGAGGTGAGGTGGAAAAAGAGAAGAAGAAGAGGAACAGGAGAAGGAGGAGAAAAAAGAAAAAAAGAAGCGAAGGTTGAAAGCGAAGAGTAGACAGAACGGCGAGGACGGCGGAGGGGTCGAAAGGTTGAGCGACCTACGACGAAAGAAGAGGTGGCGCGGCAGGAGTGTCGAGCGAGGAAAGGGCACGTGGTGAAGTAGAGAGTAAGAAGAAAGAAAGAGAAACGATTGGCGGCGAAGAAGGACGGAGAAATGATCTTGGTAGGTGACTGGCAAAGTGCTGCGATGGTCGACTCCTCGACGAAAGGCAGATAGCGCCGCCATTAGTCGTTGCTGGAGCACGGAATATCGGGCCCATGCGCGTTGCGGCCCTGGCCGTGGGTGAGGAGGGGGAGGAGGAGGAGGAAGAGGACGAGGAAGAAGGGGCGGCGGAGGGGCACCATCGCGGGGCCCACGGGCCCAGGATGCGCCTCGCGGCTACGACGGTGGAGGGCAAGAGTCGATGGCCCGCTACGACGTGTCCGATTTTCTTTGTGCTGCTGTTCCTGCTGCCCGTCTGGATTCTGACGATCGACGTTGTCGACGCGTCTCCCCTTCATCCCGCGCCGCCGCATAGAGGTGAGTCACGTTTACCTGTCTTTGTTTGGCTCGTTAGAGCGACGGACGTGGACTTGAAATTCGTATATTCGATCCGAGAGGAATATTTTTGAATATAAAAAAATAAAAACTTCGATTGCTTTTCAATCGTGCTATTTATTTCGTCAGAAAGCAACAAATTAATTCATGTCTCTGTAAACAGAGTGTTGAAAATATATTAATGTATATTAAATTTTATAACATTTCCTTTCATATCGCGCGAGTCGTCGAATCGAATCCCATTCAAGATGAATCCAATAAAATTCGATTTATTCGCGCGTACATACTCGCTCGAATCTCGAGATATGCGACATATCGAAATTCCGCGTCGTTCGATGTCCCAAACCGAGGGGGTCCCGGCGCGAACAGAGAGAGTCTGCCGGCGATGGCCTCATGTCCAATACTCGCTTTTGTCCCACGTGTTCCTTTTGTGTTCCGTCCCCCGATCGCTCGATCGGGTAGTACGGAAAACAATGGTACGCGACGACCCTAAACGACGCTCTAATTGCGCGAGCACGTGACGCAAACTCCCGCTTCGCGTCGTTCCATTCACTGTTTTAACTTCGAAAGTTGCTGCTCGAAAATCACATCTACAAAGTCCGCGCTCGTTAAAATAAGTACGTTGCGTAATTTGTAGTCGTTCTGCTTAGATGCATTTAATTCTTTTTTTTTTTTTTTTTTTTTTTCGCAAACAAATTGAAGGAATTAATCGAGGAGCGAGCAAGACGGCGGCGGCGAGGAAAGAGATCGTGAAAGTGAAAGAGTAAAAAAAAAAGTGCACAACTGAATTGAATGATAAATAAAATAGAAATGCCGCTTGTGTTGTACGCAATAACCTCTATGTATAAAATGGTCGAAATATCAAATTCGGTACATTGAAATCCAGCGGCTGGATTAAAAGTTAATATGTGTGCATCCTCTCGGCAAAGTGGACGCGAAACAAGTGCACTTCGGACCGACTCGTACTCTCGTCCGAGATCTGAAAACGCGTCCCTGAGGAGCTCTCTCGGGCCGAGTGGCCACGGTAAATGCGGATGAGGGAAAAAGGGGAGCATGGAAGGAGAGGGTTCGTTTCCTCTGAAAATTCCCTTCCACTCTTAAAATACTAAACGAGTTTCCGCAGCGAGTGCCACATTTCGCAGCGTACACCACGCCATACGCCGAAATAAAATAATAACTTTAATAAAATTTAACTCGCGCAATTGTTTCGCGGAGTAATCGCAACTGCTCGAGCTCTCTTGTCGGTCCTTTTTATTATCGAGAGTCAGATTCACGTTTCTATGAAGGCAGGTTTAACTCTTTTTTTTTTGTTTTTTTTTATTTTTTTATTTTTAAAAACTCAGTTATTACACTGCATATTGGACAAGCGAGCGAAAACGCCTATTCAATTTGAAGCAAACGTACGTGAAAATATAGAAACTTTGATTTCTCTATCAGCGCCAAACGTCGCGCACGGCGCTATAACTGTCGGAAATAAAAAATTAGAATTTCTTTATAGATACAATGATTTATATATATTATATCCGCGGTTATTGTAAAAAAAAATACGCGAGTGACGAAACCAGACGCATTAAATAATTATTTTTAATTTAATCTCGGGCATATATATAAAATATGACAGAGAGAGAGAGAGAGAGAGAGAGAGAAAGAGAGAAAAAAATAGCGTTCAAAATATACGCGCTTGTGTATATTTTTTTAATTTGCTCCGAATTTTTGCTATAATAAAAAAAAGCGGCCGAGTGAAAATTTAATCCTATTCTCTGTATTGAGTTCCGTAACAATCTCGACAAAACGCGATATTTCTTCACGCCGTGAATCGACTCGAGCGCGAATTAGACAGTCACATTTTTACCGCGCCTCAACGCGAAGCTGTACGAGACGAGGAAATAACGTTTTTTAACGCTTTCTTCGCTGTTCTTTTTCTCGTTGCCGTTTCCTCGCTAACCCATGGTTACGCGTTCGCTTGAGAAAAATGTGGGGGAAAAAAAAATCCGCGCGTTCTTAATCACGCACTTTTAACGACGTGACTCATCCTCGCGTGATTCGCAGCTCGCCGCAGTTTGCGCAACGTACGTTATTCTCTCAGACCCCCATTTAATACAGAGAATAATGCCCGTGTGTTTTTTTTTCTTTTTTCAGATATCACGCGCGGCTCGTATATCGGGTACTACGAGCCAGCTACCTATGACACCGCGGCCTTGAGACGACATCGCAACCGGATACGTCGCGACGTCACCGACTCCGACGAGCAACCTCTGATTCTGCACCTGAAGACGCTCGACAGGTAAGTGCCGACGACTCCCATAAGCAAACTTCGCCTTCTTTTCTCTTCCTCTATTTGTCTCTCTCTGTCTCTCTCTCTTTCTCTCTCCTTCGGGTTTCTTCCTATAACATATATATATTTCTGTCGCGGTGAACGCGGAGATTCCTTTCTTCACCTCTCTCGCGGTATATTCCGAGCAAAGACGCGAAGGATCGATACGGAATCTGACTCTGGACATCCGAGAAGCCTGTTGAAATTTCAGGATAGCTGTTGAACGCTCGGTTCTAGTTTGAAAATCAGAGAGTGCCAAATATTTGCCTTGGAAATTTCGGGCGAACGAGATTTTTGAGATTCCGCCGTATCTCCGTGCCGTAACGTTAAAAAAAAAAAAAAACCATCGGTGCAACTGGACGATATGATTAAATAAGCTCCCGTGGGCGAGCTTTTCTCATAATTTAGCCATCTTTCGCAAATCGCATTTAGAAAGCGTCCGATTATCGATGTCGCCTACACACACATATCGTTTGTAAAACGATTGTGAGCGACTCTCGGTATGTCCTTGTTAGGTCAGCGGTGTCTGAATCCGATTAAATGTGGTGGCCGAGACCAATTCACGTTTGGCATAGCACACATACACGTATTCGGGATATGTGTGTGCGCGCGCCGACGTATAATCAGAATTATTTGGAAACGCGATATATATGCACTCTCCACGGGACAAATTTTATCCGTGGTCTTATTGACAAAGATAACTCATTATGTAATTTTCAGAGTTACTAAACGTTCTCGTTTCCGTTACATAAGTTGATTCCTACTTTTATTCGAGAGTTTTCTCTTTTTTTTTTTTGTTCTCGTTAGAGAGATTTAGCTGATTGTTCAAATTGTTTCTCTGAGACAACGAAATTTCGTCATCTTACAATCGCAATTAAAGGTAAATTTTGCGTTTTTCTTCGTATTACAAACGTATTACAAACTAACGTAACGTTTGCTTATCTCAAGATAAACTTTATCATTCCGAGAGAATCATCGAGTTTCACTCTTACGGTTATTATTAATGTGAGAGACGGGACACCAGAAAGTTGAATTTATGACGGCGCTCCAGTTTAACAACGATACTAACCGTGTGCTCGAGTTCGTGTCTGGTACAGAACACCCGACGGAACCGTTTAAATATTTGAATCGCGCTTTCACCACTAGTGTATTTATGAACTTAAGAAATGGACGGCTAGATAACACAGTGCCCGGCTTTGTTTCGTCTTCCGGGATTATTTTACACGATGTATCAGTTTTATAATTTTTTTTTCCCTGCGCGTTTGCGTCGTTCAATTTTTCGAAGAGAATCGATTTCTCTCATCGATTTCCAATTGTTCGACCAAACGTCCAATCGTTTGTTGTTCTTATTAAAGTAATATAGTATATAATATTGTGCATTAATGCGCGCGATACGTGCGCAATGTCAAGCGAATTTCTTAAATGTGCTGCCGAGCGCGAGATAACGTTATGAATATTTAATGGATGATGTGTCCGATGAGAATCGTGCGTGCCGTGTAATCGCGCGAGTCGCATTAAACTACCGCATATTCTCTCTCTCTCTCTCTCTCTCTCTCTCTCTCTCTCTCTCTCTCTCTCTCTCTCTCTCTTGCGCGTCCTGCGAGAGACAACGTTAAACATTTGTCGAACTGTATAATGCAGCGGACCGTGACGACCGCGTGTACCATACAGATTGCAAAGTTACAACGAATGGTATAGATAAGTAAACGGAGAAAGTGATCCGGCAGAAACGTCGCGCGAGTCTCGCATTGCCGTCGATGCTCTCCTTCTCTCTCTCTCTCTCTCTCGCATTTTTGTCTCTATCCCATCGGGACAAGAGAAAAGGAAAGGGAAACAAGTTTCCGAGAAAATTTCGCTCGTAATTCATAGACGTTAAGCTAATTAACTGGCGAGTGCCTCTTGATCCGACAGTTTGGAGGATTTGCGGCGCTCCGGAGGGAGAGAGAGAAAGAGAGAAATCCCTTCGACGAAGTCGAGGAATCAGCGGAGCTGAGTTCCTGTGATTTTCGCGCCGGATTTCGGGCGCGCGTAATTACCGCTAATTGCCGCGCCGCGCCGATGACAACGAGGAACAACACGTGCGCGACGTCACATTGATTGTCTCTCTAGCTCTCCCCCATTTCTCGTTGCCAGAAAAGAATACGATTACCGTTGCTCTCTACGAATGTTTCGTCGCCGCGATACAAACGGATCACCGTCGCTGTCGTCGAGTGACAAGAAACACATCTACTTCTCCCGTCCATCCTTTCCTCTTCCCTTGGCTTCCGATTTCAGTCCGCCGATGTAACTACACCGTTCGTCTCTTTATGTAAATTGGTTGAGAATCCACGTCGGGCAATAAAATGTAAAGCAGCAGAGTGTGCCGCACGATTCCGTTCGTTCCATCCCCCTCGTGGTGTCGTCGTACCAAGCGCGCGCCACACCCTCTTGCCCGCTCACTCTTCTGCCACCGTCTTCTGCGGCGGTGTTTCCACCCCGGCACACCTGGTACAAACTGGCAAGATAATAGTTGAGGAGAAGAAAAAGAAGTTCTCTTTTCTCCTCTCCCTATCCTCCCCTCCCTCCGATGCGGCACACACGCGCCACTGTGTCCCGGTTTTTCGTCCCTGCACACTTTCCTGCCGTAATGTGATTTTCCTTTCTGCTTCTTTCTCTCTTTCGCGAAAGCGAAATTTTGTTGGACGTCGCGCGAAACTTCATCCGACTGTCTCTCGCGAGAAGCCGGCGCACAAAGGTGCGACCCGGCCGCCCGTCTCGGGTATATTTTATTATAACAACCCCCGCTTTATTAGATTAATTTTCTCCGGGATATACGTAATAGGATATAAAAAATATTATTGGTTTATTGCATGTAAAATGTATCCGGTTTGCTTATTCCTCACCAAATATTTTTTCCAATCACGCGGAAACCCTAAAAGATTTATTTTTTCATTTATTCAAAAAACAATTTCGCAACGCGGAGATTTGCACTATATGTGTATATATATACATATATATATATATGTATATATAAAAACACACACACATATATATACGTTTTAAAATACTCGACTTTGAAACACTTTCGTAGTTTTTATTTAAAATATTGTTTCGTTATATTTTTCTCGGAAATTATTTTTCACTTGTTTGTACCAACTTGTTTGTACAAACAAGTACTATTGCTATTATTAGTTCTCTTTTTATATAAGACGCAGAACGGGAAATGACCTTTGCATGTCATTTTTTCCGCAATTTTCCAGTGTATAGCCCAAGTCTTGCGATAGCAGGCCGACAGTTGTGAGGCCGGGAATAGATATTGTGTGCGACACCTTCTCCACTTTTCTAGCGCCGCGCGCTCGTTTCTCAGTGGAAGACCTCGTGTGCATGAATAGGCCATGTGCCGCCGCCTCTCTCGGATGTTGCGGATCCAGTTTTCCCGTGCAACGTGGGCACAGGTTCCACACAGTGCATCCAAGCCGCGACGCATCGTTTCGTCGTGTGCATATGAAGGCGTGCATTATGATTATATAAAAGCTAAAGAGCGCGTTCTCTCTCTCTCTCTCTCTCTCTGTTCTCTATCTCTGGAGAAAGACATGTCGCGTGTACACTCCGTCCGCTTTAATACAATAAAGTCGACTTATATGTTACAAAGCACCACGGCAAAAACGGTGAAAATTTACTTTGGTGCGCGAGTCGTATAAAGAGCATGTATATCGTCCACGCGCTTACCTACATATAATCATTATGAAAATAAACGTTCGGTAACGCATGTTATGAAAAAGTCGCGATCCCGCGGAAGAGCTGGAAAAAATATTGAAATTATTTTTCCGCTTCCTAAGTATGTAAACTCGGTAGTCGTTCCTTGAATCTGTATTGAGCAACATTTCGTATCCTGTGATTAATAATTACGTACACGCTTGCATAGAATACGGATATTTTGTATAAATATTTATGATAAAGAGTGTTTGGCGAATTTATCGCCAAAGTCAATCTGAGGGCTTAAAACTATGAAACAGTCACGGGAAAGTATGCAGTGGTGAACCAAGTTCTTGCTTCGCGAAGGAAGGAATTTGATGCCGAGTTTTATTCCGAGAAAAATTTAATCTCTTGACGCGCGCCGCAACGATTCTACACCGCGGCGCGCGTCTTTTTTTCACATTTCAAAGTGCGAACAGCCGAATAAGCTAATGAAAAACAAAATTATTTCCGTCGGAAACAAAAAATCTACTTATGCTAATATTCGTACACTGATTATTCAACGAGAGAAAAAATAATACGGGCGAATAAGAGCCGAGCGTGTCTGGATGGGTGCATGTGCACAATGAAATTTTATTTGAATTATAATTATTGATATTTAAAATTATTCGCGTATGTTATTTCTCTCGTCGATAGTTTGTTTAATACTAAAAAAAGAGCCCGTGCAATTTGCACAACTTGTTATTAATTATTTTTTAAATTTTGTTTTTTTTTTATTGCGTTAAAACAAGCAAAAGAACGTAATGATATTTTTATTTTTTCTCCACAAATCTGTGAAAGATCGAAAAACACACATTTAATTTTTCTGATTGGAATACTTCGTGTTAATTACGAGTTTACGCCGAGAGTGCGTCCATTATATAAGTCAGCGTTTTTTCTTAGCGTTAAAAGCGACACTTTTTCGGCATTACGCGATGCGGAGAAGTTACCGTACCAGACACAAGCTTCCCAAGACAAAGTTGACGATTTAATGCGCGCGCGGGTGCAGTCAACGTTGGATTATGAAAATGATCGTCGCGGAAGCAGCGGCGGAGCGCGCCATAAAGAACCGCGACTAATTGTTACGCTTCCCTTCGAGTAATGCGTCCCAACTCCGGTCGCATATCTTTATGGTAATCTAGCGTGTTAGCGTCTTTTTACCGTGGAGATACCTATACACATATATATTCAGAGTACATATACATGTATATGTACTAAAAGTCGTTTCTTCGTGTCGCGTCGTCTTCGTGCTGTGTCGCGATAATAATAAATGCACGGGAAGAATTTACGATCGTTCCGGCGGGTCGCTAAATAAAAGCGCGAACAGTCGTTAGCTGCTAATGCATTAAAAATGCTTCATCCCACATGGATGATTTTCTTCTTTCCGTGCGAAAACACAGAACCGTGTGTTTATGAAAAATGCGGAGCGGAGTTAATTAACAACGTGAGCAAAAAAATATCGTCTCGTTGTGCGCGCGCATTACATGTTGGAAATACCAGTGCGACTTGTTCGCAACTCCTCCAATCAATCACGCTTCTGCACTACCTCCTCAGAAAAATACACGTATTTAACAATGTGCGTCGCGCGCCATTATCTATAGCGGTATTTATAACTCGGTTGGTTTCGCTTGACTTCCGTGTCGAATCCCTGCAACGTCAGTCGTCTTCAACGACACAACCGGAAACGAGAGACGTAATTTGTGCATTGTCGTCGTGAAAGTTCTCCAACATCGGTTTTATTTAACGACAATAATCTCAACACACACATCACGAGTATTCAATCATATTTCACAATAAGCAACGGTCTTTCGCGACTGATCTTTTCCCGTTTTCACGAATCAGTCATCTGTCGTGCGCGCTGCAATGGACGTCCGCAAAAAGTGACTATCGGTTTTATGTTACTAATGAGAGACCGCGGACTTTTGAAGTAGAATTTCTCCGCGAGAGAATTATATTGTCTATCATATACACATATATGTATACGCGCGAAAACACCACGAGTCAAATGTTAAAACGAAGTTCCGCGACAACTTGGAAAACACGCGATTTTAAGATCGCGGTTTAAATAAAATGACAAACTGCGCGGAACTAAACCGGAGCGAAGTTGATGAAAACTTCCGTTCGGTATTTTTCTCGCTTTAATAAATATCGTACCAGTTTACTCGTTACGTAGGTTTGCTGTTTTAATCTTGACTCGTTTCTTGATTAAAAATAAACATATTTTGGTGTATTTAATTTTACAAATGTACACGAAAAAGTACGCGCGATACGCGCGCAACGGTGTTTACATTACACACGCGCGCGACTACATTACACACGTATTTAAATAGAGAACTGCAGAGTTATTACTGTTATAAATAAAATAGATAAATACAAATATAGTACACAAAAGATATATTTATTCGTGTATGTAATATATAAAAAGTGCCTGCGAGTTTCAATTTACGTGCTTTATAACGGTAATAATTGATACCGTTAACGCAGTCTCGCAAAACTAAATAACAACAATAGTTACGTGCGCCAACGTAACACTCGCTATTGAAAAAAAAAAAAAAAAAAAAGAAAAATTTCTGCTGTGTTACGGCTTCTTCGTTTTAATCGAATATTACAATTTACGTCAACGGAACGATAGTGTAATCCGTTTCGCGTAATGTTGAAGGGAGAAGGGAATTGTCTTTGATATCATTACGAGCGGATTTGTTACGCAAATGCCACTTGCAGGAACGAAAGAACGCGGGGACGTGCATATTTAAGCGAATTCGCGGATAGAGGAGAAGCCGTTCGATCGGTATGACGTTACATGGTTTCATCTCGAGCTTAAGCGATGGTTCAAAGGTTTCGAATAATCGCGTATCTCAAAATCGTCGCGGAGACATCCTGCAGCCACCAAAGTCAATCCGCAAGTTCATGCCGGGAATTGAGAAAACGATAAATGTTACGGAAAACCATATTTTTCTTACTCTTTTTCTCGAAAGACAGAAAGAGGGAAAAACTTGAGGATTATTATTTTTAAAAAACTTATTAATATTGGAAACTCACATTTTATATAGAATATTTTTCTTTTTTAGTATAAAATATTTTTGTCGAGATTAAAAAAGAATGAAAAAAAAAAAAAAAAAAAACATTTTTAATATGTTTCTCTTATTATCCTTTTGAAATATTATTTTAATTTTTTGATCACTGCTCGCGTGGCTCGTATACGCGCGCGTATTACGTTTCATCGCGTCGATATAATTTGTCGGCGAAATAATATATACACTGCGGATTTCCGATATTCGAGGTAATTTGTCGAAAAAAGTATAAGTGAATTATAGTTTTTCTCATAATCGTTTAAACGTTCCTTTGTTCCATCTTTGAAGAGAGAATTCTTTTTCTTTTCCTACATATTATTATCACATTATCGGCTTTTCACGTAGTGACCCGAGCCGATATCATTATTACGGTACGCGAGGAAGGTCGATAATTAATTACTTTTTTCGCGTTCCGCGCGCGCGCGCGCGCGACGCGCAAAAAAAATTCTCTCGTCTTACCTCTTGATTCTTAATTGCCATTCTCTTTTCTTGCAGATCCTGGACGATGCGCTTGGTACACGACGCGAGTCTGTTTAGCAAAGACGTGTCTTTTGAGAGCACAAACGGGCCGATATCCTTCGACACGTTGCATTCTTATATCGGTACTGTTTTAGGTAAGTTTTAAATCATAATCGATTTAAAAAGAAAACAATCGATTCAAA
This sequence comes from Pseudomyrmex flavicornis, assembly GCA_014825475.1. Lineage (NCBI taxonomy): Eukaryota > Metazoa > Arthropoda > Insecta > Hymenoptera > Formicidae > Pseudomyrmex > Pseudomyrmex flavicornis. The sequence goes on from QVNW01000607.1 coordinate 77,232, forward strand.
TTAATAATATATAATATATAATATATTAATAATATATGGAAGCTTTAAATTAAAAATATAATATGTTACTTTCTCTCTTTCTCTTTCTTCTCAGTTATTCTTCACGCTTGCGAAAAACGTTAGCGTTAAGAATCTACTAACGTTCCTTTAAATACTATTAAGAGCAATCCGTTTTTTCTTTGTTCGTCTGTGTATTTATACAGAACTTGAAAATTACAAGCGCTAGTTTGCGATAAGATGCAAAACGTTGTCGTCAAGGGGTCTCTAATTACGTTGGCACGTCTTATCCTTGCCCGAGGATCTCTCGATTTTAAGAGATTAGCAAGATCTTGACACTCCGATAATCTCAAAGCACTCGCGCACACACACACACACACACACTCTCTCTCTCTCGTTGCGCGTGTCAACGTCATAGATGCGATATATAGAGTAAAAGCGCGCGCTCTCCCTGTGATAGTTATTGCGCCGTAGTTGCAACAACCGGATCAATATTTATACACGTTCGATATATTACGGTCATTAGCGCGTGGCGTAACGCGCTATTCAAAAAAAGAATGTCAGCACGTTTCGAGATTAGGCGTGGTTGGCGTATATACCTACGAGGGTGACAAAGTAATTAGCCCGGCGCGTATCCTTCGGCTTTTGGCTTCGTGATGGATGACGTGCAGTCACCTCGTAACCGTCTGTTATTCCGAGACAGTTTTCCGTACAGAAGAGACATGTGCGCACCGCGCCGTTTCGCCTGCTGAAACCTGTGTTTTCTGTCTTAATCCTTTGATGCACTCTATTTGTTTCGCCGCGTCGGGAGACGTTTGTGTGACTAAAATTGTGATATCTATTTTTCTAATTAACTATTGATTTTCGTCGACTAACGTATTTCAATGATTGGACAAGTATCACTGATTGAACACTTATTAAAGAAATAATTATAACACAAACTATTTGTACATGTAAAATTAGACCTTCATGGACTAACGTTTGTTTTCATATATAATCATTTATTTCACACACACAAATGTCCGATTATTATGAGTCATTTATCTTACAAAGCGCCATCAAAGACGAGCGATTAAAAAATATTTTATATAGTCCCCTCGATGAGGCGAGAGGGTGAGAAGAAAAACATCTTTACGCAGCTTCCTCCGGGAACACATTTCAGATAAGATTATCACGCGCGAAACTGTTACGATCGAAATTGGCTCTTTATGCCTTCCGAGAACGGTAGAGCATCACGCGAGCGCGATTTGATTATCTTGTGTTTTGCGTAACCGGCCGGATTGCGCGCGACCATAGTCTGTTTTCTTACGATTAGCCCGTAATCTCGACCACGCGATATTATTAAGCCCAGAGAGGGTTAGCAAGCTAATATTCCCAATGTTTCCGACACTGTATGCAACACGTACGTGCACACACACACATGCACATACACATACATACACACACACACAGACAAGACAAGAGAATTATGCGCAACGCATGCGGTTATTTTAACTCGCCCCAAAATGCATCAGAGGATTAACGCTTTGTTTAACGTCATTGCATAACCGCAGATGGTTTTCCGGCTGAATACGATTTCAGTAATTCATTAAGCACACCCCTCGTTAGTTCGCGTCGCTAATGCGCACATAAATAATTGAGTTTGTTTCACGTTACGCGGAGTCGTTCTCTTTCTCTCTCTTTCTCTCTCTCTCTTCTCTATACGGGGGAGCAGCTTCCGGCGAAATAAAGTTCCCCGATCGACCTTTACAAAAGCATCAAGAATGATTTATTAGCGGCGTGCCTAGTTATCCGTGTAATTAAACCCTCCTCCCTTCTTCCCTTTCTGACAATAAGACGTCGTGGAGAAGTAAGACGAATTCCTTTCTATTATTAAGTGAAGAAAAGAAGATCGATCGGGTAACATCCCCCTGTGTTGTACATATATATATATATATATACACACCTCAACCGGTATCGGATATTCTCCTCGTAACTTTTCGCGACTCTCATCGGGACGAAATCGAGAAATAAATTTCGCGTTCGAACGAGCGGCGCTTCTCGAAGCGGGAGTCGCGTCGCGACGCATCGGAATGCGCTCGACGTGTATGTACGTGTACATATCGGCTCGCAAATCGAGGTCGTCGATTTCAATTGGAAATTATCTCGCGCGTGAATCGCAAGACACACGGACCTCTCTCTCTCTCTCTCTCGTTGGTGGATTCTTCTTGAACTCTCGTGCGAATTTCACACGTGCGCGAGGTCGCGGAACAACATTTCGTTGCTACCTGCTTCGCGATAATAACGCGGATATAAATTGTATAATAACTTGTCGCGTCACCGCGACTTGAGTACCGCGAATAGTTCGCACGATTTGCTACTGTTAACAAATGAGAGGAAACGACGCAACACGATGAATACCGCGGATCCGTAGCGAATCGACGTTTCCGGATAGCATGTTGCCTTACGTCGTCTCGCCCGTCGCATTAAACTAGGAATCTCATTTTCGTCGTCGTCGTAGTCGTCGTTTGGAAACGTGCCAGATTCTCGCTATTGGAGATACACCGCACCCCGGGTTCTGTGGCGGGCCAAAGGGGTCACGAATAGGGATGTAATATAGACCTCGTATACTTCTGGTGGGAAATAAGCTCCGGGTAGCGATTGGGAATCGGTGAAGCTCATACAGCTAATTCCGTCTTGTCAAAAAAAAAAAAAAAAAAAAAAAAAAATTTCCTTTCTCTCGTTTTTTTCATTTTATCTGTATTTTATATAAAACTAGAAAAATAATATATATTGTATCTGTTAAATACATAGAAAATAACGCAATGTTATGTTTTGTATTTTTTCTGAAAAATAAATTTTATATATTTTTCTGAAAAATAAATATCTAAGTATTTTCTTAAATGTATTTTTCGCGAGGCGTTTTACAACTTGAAAGAAAAAATCCCGATATAAATTCAACTCGATGTTGAAAGTTTCTCGCAGATTCCGAACTGATCCGAATCGCGTTTTGGGTTCAGTAATATTTTATTTCCCGCAAAAGTTGCGCGCGCGCGCGGCGCAACTACACTATTACCACGGTGATCTAAGCACGGCATTGCCTAAATTCGATAGTTGGGTGCATTATCCGATCGCCGTAAGCGTTTCTGCAAGAGAACCTGAGACGGACACATGCATATTGGACAATAGGAACGAACGAGGCAAAGCGAGGGAGGGAGAGGGAGATATATATATATACATATATATACGTATACAGAGTATAATTTCGACGTACAGACGAACTAAACGTAACCGCAAGCTCGCGGACCAAGAAACTTGATCGCGCGCGGACTTCGCCGGCGAAACGTAAAACACGTCGCAAACGACCCCCGCCGTCGCGTTTCGACGACCGGGATTGCGGGAAGTTGAACCTCGGTTGTAATAGCGTCTTGCCCTGGTAATATCCGGACGTCGCAGTCTTCACTTTGGCGACTTGGATCGCGGTTACTTGGTCGCGTCGAGTTTCCAGCGGTGGGAACGTTTCTTGCGCGCGATGACAAATTTCCGTGTCGGGAAATCGGTGTCGGGAGAGGAAGAGAGAAAGAGAAAGACAGGGAGAGAGGAGAACAAGTGGAGAAACTGTGGCGCGCGTTCTTATTAATTCAATGCAATTATATATAGGTCTCGAGACACATTATAATTGCGATTTTCATTTCCCGACTGTTTGACACACGGAATATATACTTATTTAATTGTAACAGACGTTAATTTAAATTTAGTTTTATTAATCTATGACGAATATTGAAGTAACAATATTTAATACATAAGAAGGTTAAAGTTAGAGTTTGACGTAGGTTCACCACGTTTCGTTTCGGTAGATACGGTAAAACATTGAATTTCGAGATAAAAGCGATTTTCAACTATTCTGATTTATTCCACTAGACGGAATAATCGGGAAGTTAATTGAGGACAATTCTGCGGTTAGTGGTCGCGATTATTTATCACGCATATAAATTTTATTGAATCGCACGCTATTATATTTTCGAACGCAGTTTAATTGAGAAATTTCTGTTTTAAATCTTGATTTTTATCTCACACGGAAATCTCTCTCGTGTTTACGGATTACGGTGTATTGAGTGTCTGTGTATATCTTCGGGTTATAGCGCGGTGAACGCGTGTAGGAATTTGCGTCGATTCGAACTAATTAAATGTGTCGGGATAAATGGAGGTAATTATACGCTACGTGATGATCGGATTCCACGTTACACGGAGTAATAGTATCCCGAAACTTAGCGTTTCCCCCATTGAGCCGAAATCCACGTGAATAGCAATTATCCTGAAAATCAAGCGCAACTCGAGTAACGATAAATGACGAGTAACAAATATAGAAAAACAATCTCGCAAATAGAATCTATATATCGATTCGGGAATGAAATTTGTTACGCGGAGAGACACAATAATTGGTTTTATTTCTCGAAATAACTCGAAAGTGTCACGGGAACCTCCGAGCTTAAAGTTTACCACCGCGGCGGAAAGCGGAAAGTGGTCTGGAGATAGCCTGTATATACAGAGCTGTTTCAACTTACCGGCGCGCGGCGTGTTTGATTAGTTCCGACGTCTGCTGCGAATTCGTCCGAACGAGTTTCCGTCGGGACGTGCATCTTCTACCATAACCAACCCTCGTGGTCTTAAGACGCGTATGCGAACACCAGCTGCTTCCACGTAATAGAAACGTTTACCGCGAACGAATCCTTCGTACGTCACGTGCCGCATCTTGCGCGATACGTTTCCTAGATGTGCATTTTTCCGTCTTTATAGAAAATCGAAATGAATAAACAATCGCATAGTTTTTTTTTTTTTTTTTTTTTTTTTTTTCTCCAATCAAATTATCTCGAATCGCGACGTAGTAGCCGCGTGCATTTTATATGGAATATTGAAACGTCCGAGCTTAAAGCGCTTAATGGAACTATTTCAGTTACATCGGAATCCGATGCGTGGAAATTTGTACATTGAACGCGCGCGGATGGAAATTTCCTTTGCACGCGGATTGACAGATTTGTACATGTATACGAATATCTCCTTTGACGGCGACGCACCGAGTTTCGCTCTTTCTCTCTCTCCAGTAGAATAAATGCGAATGAGAACGAGTTTACTCGTTTCCCGGCCACTGTTTCGCGCATTACGGCGAAACTAATTCATTCGTGCTCAGATAGCATAAGCGAGCCTTTACAACGAATTCATTCGTTCAATCATGCGCTCGCGAGATGCTACAAATAGCTGGTTCGTTCGCTTTCCGCCTTTTCTCTCTCCCCGTGATATTCGTTCGTTTCTGTTTATACGATACAAACCTGTATCAAAGACGACTTTTCGTTTAATCATGCTTTTACGTATAAAACGATATATAACGCGCGTGTTGTATGTATTATATATATATACATATATATTATATATATGTTTTTATCTTTACTATTTGTTCTTTTATATTTCGAACGCGCTGCGAAATGTCTGCGCCTTCAATCACATTTATATCCTTGCACGTAGCGCGAGGATCCGTCCGCTTATTTGTGCTATTCGAGCGTTTTTCTACGTCGGGAAAAACTTGCTTAGACGAACAAACTGGTAGGTACCGACGATGCGATTACAACCCTGTGTAAATTGTGTTTCTCTCGCGACTTTACACAGTTTGTTTTTCCCGACATCGCATCGTGTCAAAGCGAGATACAATCAATCGATATTTGAACTTTAAACTTGATGCTTCTCATCAAGCTTATTGTGTGTCGTTATAAAAAGAAAAACAAAGAGAGAAAAGATAGAAGAAATGAAACCGGCCAATGTTTCGGAAAACACCGAAAAAAAATTTGGATTAAAACTTGATTGAAAAAGATAAACAGCGTTGACGAAATCGCGAATTGTAAGAGAGTATAATTGAAATCTCGATATTAATATCGTCGCAATCAGCGTGACGATACAATTTCGGCAATCGTCGGGAATAAATGACGATATAACGAGTCACGGTTATGGGCGGCGCCGCGGTTGTATATTTCACAACCGGAGCGACCGTCATTTAATTTATCAAGCAACCGCACGAAATTAGTAATTACGCGTAGAGCGACGCGGCAATTAAATTAGCTCGACTTTTCCGGCTTGTATTCCGCGGCGCAGCGGTGCACGCCTGACACATATAGCCTGGCAATCTGGCCGGCTGGCCGGTTGGCTTGGCAAGCTTGGCCTGATATAGCCGGCGCAGCAGTGCAGGATAACGCGTATCAACGATAATCCGATTAGCGATTAAACTTGCCTAATTGACGGTATACGCGCGTGTAATTGCATGTCCGTGGACACTCGATTTCCGATTCGCGATAATAGAGAATCTCTCGGACTAGCTCGGGAGACTGTTCGCAAGTAATTCGCCGCGGAAAGTCGCCGATGCGAACGAGCGTTCGGAAATTTATATGTCACCGACGTGTGTGTGATGTCGCATTAATTGTGAGTAATATTTGTCGTAACATCTCGCGTGGTGTAGGGGAAAAAAAAATAATAAAAGAGTCTTGTGAAACGCACAATAAATATTGATTGAATTTGATTACTGTATCTATTCATCGCACTTGCATCGCACGTTAAATCGCGCGAATAAAAATAAAATTCACGCGCGCGCGAACGATTGAATCACGCGAAATTTTGCGCGCTTCAAATTTTAAACACGCTACGTTCCGCCGAGCCAGTTAGATATCCATTAACGTAGTTTCCGCGAAACTCGCGGTAACTCGGTTATATACGTCGGCGGCCGCATCGACAGCGAATGAACTCCGCGCTCGGAATAAAATGTAAGGGATTTTTGTGAGTGATATATCATTCGTTATTGAAATGTATTGGACACATTGTCATCGTTCCTCCTCTCTCTCTTTTGCGTCGGGAACGGCCAGCGTCGGCCGACGTGTTCTTTTTCCTGCCGTGAATGTACGCGAGATATTGGCGTCGCGACGACGATAAACCGCGGAATCGATCACGGGGGCTTTCGTGCGGAGAGCAAAAATTGCCGCGCTATTTGTCATGTATGTAGCAGTCGGGGAGAATTTCCCGTCGTCTCCCAATAGGCGAAATTTCAAAGTCCGCGCGAGTAATGTTCGGTTTTCTTCCCGCGCCGCTTCTGCGGCAAAATTTAATGCGCCGGGAAGTAGGCCAATCCCGTCTTCGTTCTCTTTTCCTCTCTCAGCGCGCGTAATGTTCTTCGGTAATAGCTGCAACGATATTTCGGCGTACCTATTTCGTCGTCTTTCTCCGTCTCTATCTCTCTTGGACCGTGGTAACATGGCGGAATTCGAATTGCGACGCCGGCGAAATGTGCCGTTTCCTCCAGTTCTCCTCTCTGGTACAAATGCACCGGAGTGACCATTGTTTTCGCGAGCTGCGGGCAAGTTAAACTCTTTAACGGACGATATATTTGTCGGGATGTTACCCGCTTTGTTTTCTAAGCCTTTTAACGAAGAAAAGCCTCTTTGTGCGACAGCCCCGAAACGTCGAGAGGACTCTGTAATTCCTGTTGACAGTGAATTTCGTCGAAACGTTGAGAGACAAGTTGCACGCCTGCTTCGGTATCTCGTAATAGTTGTAAATGCAGCAAATACGGTCGCTGAGGTCGTCATTAACTATAATTGACACGATCGAAACGATGAAGCGAAAATTTCTCGTGAGACTCGTGTTATCGTTGTTATTACGACGGGTTTATTTATAAGAAATTGTTGGAAATTGTACACGAGTATGTAAAATTATACATGAGTATATAAATTTTAATTTAATAATGAGGAAATGAATTTTAATGATGAGGAAATTTCGAAATATTAGGTCCTTATTTAATGCGTCTCTATTATTTAAAGATCGCATTTACGGCCATTACGTATATGAGTTATTACAGCGAATTATCATTTAATATGACTATAGATACTTTGCAGTATTTTGCTATTCCGCAGTTTCGTGTCGTACGACCGAGCTACGTAATTATACGCGCAAGCTTGCACGGCACGAATCCGTTTTTTCTTTTTTTTGTTTTTTGTTTACCTGTTTGTTTCCGTTTACTTTTCTCACCGTATATGGGAAAAATATTGTTCTTAGAGAACAATATTATCATTCGAAATAATCTCAATTACTCTTGCCAGAATGTGTGTTTCAGACAGAGAGAATGAGATACAGACGGTATATTTATTACAACGCGAGTAAGTTTTCATTTACATTTATGTATTTTCGCGGGACAATTTGTGGCGGGCAATTTTTCCACTTCCATTTATTCATGATATTAGATCACAAAGTTACGAGACCCTTCGACATTCTTCACGAGACTTTTTCACGGCGTAGAAATTCGCAGTGCTTTTTCCCTTTCTCTCGTTTAATTTTTATTTAAATATCCTTGAAGTAATTGAACACCGTGCGCAAAGCTATATCGAGGAAGAGAAGCCGCTCGCAATTAGCTGAGAGCGAAGTTTCGGTTTTCACTTGTGTAGTTACGAAATTTTATTTGCTTGTACTATTTCTTGTTCGCGTATGCTCATGTATCGCGAGCCAATTAACTTTAATTTTAAACCAGTCTCTTTGACAGTTCGCATTTCAATGCTGTTTAATTTCGCGACTGCGCTTAATTCAAATTAAAAATTGAATTTTGAGTGCAAGAATGAGTATCGAACACACGAAAAGAGCGAGAAAGAGAGAGAGAGAGAAAGAGAGAGAGCGAGAAAGAAAGAGAGGACAGACCTAGGTGTTTTATAAATAACTCTGATAGATTCCAACACGCGAGCCACGATGCTTGTCACGTGCCTGATTAAGCGATACGGTCTGTGAAAAATTTTTGACGAACACAAAACGCAAAAGGGTGCTAAAAAGCGAGTGGTAAAGGGTGCGGAGGCAAGTTGGTCACGAATGTGGAAGGTTCTTCTGGCCTGTCGCCAGTGGATTTCCGACGTATTCATAAGTGAAGCTTCTCGCTTCGGATCTTTTTGGGCGCGCGGAAGGATAAGAATTATAGAGACACAAAAGGACAAAAGAATAATGCGTGTTCAAAGCGACGTGGCTCTATATATTCCGGCTAATTAAGCTCTCGGGAGTTTCGAGCCGCGTCATTTATTGTCAAGCGTTTCTCAAATGGAACACAAAAAAATCCAATTTCCGAAATGCACTCCTTGCGCGAGCACATTGTATGCAAAACGCGTGCATTTAAATAAGCCGCCGCGCTTTCACGCGACATCTCTTGACAGACGCTCCGCTACGCCCCGGTTTTTATCCGAACCTTTTATTCTCCTACTTTTACTTCCGTCTCGAAAGTGAGAGGTTTCTTCTTCTTCTTCTTCTTCTCACGAAGCTTTTAAGTAATAGGCAATGCTAATTTGTCAACTACGAGGTGATATCGCGCGTAGCTGCACGCGATGTGTTTATGGCGAAAAGTAACGAGTGTTTAAAACAAAAAAAAAAAGTAAAAGTTTCTCAACACGTAATTTGCGTAACATCTATTAATTCGCATTTGTAGCTTCAAACAATTTCTCCGATGGAAGTTTTAGCAAATTACACAATTAATATAATTAAATTATATCGTTGCATTTAACAATATAATTTTTATAAAGCAAATTACAAAAATTAATACAGTTAATATACTTTAATTTGTATTTCAATTTGTACAAAAATTAATTACTTAATATAGTTTACTTTATTTGTGATAATTTGTGAAAATTAATTATACATTGTCACTTCTGTTTACAAAAGAATTGTAACAATGCACATTGTCGGATGTAATAAAGCTATGCGCAAAACTCAATTTACAATTCGGCTCTGGATATCGAGCAAGCCGAAAGTGCTCGCGCGCTAATAACACATCGATTCGACGGACTGAGATCCGATTTTTCTGTCTGCGCTGATTCGCGCGAGCCGACTTAATGACAGGTAATCCAATAGTCAATTAACAAACTCGACGTGTACCCGGCATGTATCGACGCGGCTTGTACGCGTTCGTAATTTGCCGTGATAATCAAGAATAGAATATTTATTACTCTGTCTCTGTCTCTTTCTCTCTCTCCCTCTCTCTGAATGTCGGAAAAACGATGAAACAATAGTCGGTTTGAAAAGAAATTGCATCGCTCTCTTCGATTCTTTAAGCTGATTAACCGAGACGAGAAAGAATATTGAAACAATTCGAATCATTTTTAATCAGAACGACGAGAGTAAAATTCGTGTGCAACTTTATGGAATTTGAAACGATACATTTTTTTCGCATTATATGTGAACTACGCGCATGTTGCGTGATCACACGCATGAAAAAGCTAACAAAAAGTTGTACAAATTGCGCGATTTTCGAAACGCATTAATACCCGCCGACAAATGACACAACGGCGCCGTATTTTGGCACGATTTTATTTGTCAGGAAATCAACGCGGTCGGAGGAAGAGGAGGGGAAGCTGATTCGCAAAATCGGCATAAGAGCGCGAGTATCTGTTTCGGTATCTGTGTATACATGTATACTTCCTACATATATCTATATAAATGTGCAGAAACTTGTAATTTTGTGCCGCTGCATCACCGCGAAAGAAAAAGGTCAGCAATTATTCCGTGCGATTAACTCGCAATAGGTCAATCGAGGGTTAACCGACGCTCATTAGCCTAAGTATTGCGGATCTCACCAGCGGGATAAGTACCACCTTCTACGGTTACGGTTTTAGTGCCGCAAGACACCGCAATGAAATATTTCCGATACGTGTGCATATTAGCGCGGTATCGAGCGGAGCAATTCTTTGTCCGCGATAGATCCTATTACATTCCTTGCAAGACTTACCTTAATTATCCTCGTTTTCTTCTTCACCTGTCTCTCTCTCTCTCTCTCTCTCTCTCTTTCTTTCCCTTTCCTTCCAAGATTAATAATGAACTCTCGGGAACAGAAAAAATAAATCACAACTAACGCTGACATGAGAGATCGGTTACACCTTCGGGATTTTATGCGAAGCATAAATCGACCGGCAGGAGAACGAGACGAGGAAAATTACGATATGCTTTTCAATCTCAGAGATCGTTGCGCAAAATTGAATTTAACGATGAGTTACTCACGGCAGTTTTGTAATACAGACAGGCAAGTCTTGAGAAACACTGTCAGATCCATGCGGAGGGGATTGCGTATCTTGAGATTTGTCTTAGCAATTGATTAGTTTGAAACAAAAAAAAGAAAAAAAAAAAACGGCACTCGCCTGACGGATAAAATGAACAATTGATTTGGGAAACTCGAAGGCCACTCGCACGCCACTCGAAATAAAATATCTCATATTCTCTTTGTCTCAGTTTCGGACAAACATTACGCGCGCGGTAGATAGCCCTCTCGATACTCGGAACAATTCGGTATTCAAGTGCTGTTCGCGCCGCGTATTGCTCCGCAATAGGTGCGAGAAGGACCATCGATAAAAGACCACTTCTCGCGCGGCCACGATTTTCACCGTATTTCGACGCACACATCCACCGCCGTGGATTTTGCTCTCTCGCTGCCGCGCGTGGTTCCGCATTTTGGAGAAACTGCACCTGAAAACCGGCCATTTGCGTATCTACGTGTCGCTTTTATATACGGAATAAAACGGGATTATACCGAAATAATAGAATACGTGTATGTATACAAAGAGAGAAAGAGAGATATACAGAGAGAAGGAACGGAGTAAAAACGCGCTTGCTGTTACCGCGTTATACAGAATTTTGAAATTATCTCGTTTACGTCGATGACAAGCTTACGCGCCGGCAAAAAATGTTCACGGTGAGATTTTTTGATCCGTTTATACAAGAGAGAGATTTGCAAGTTTTTAAATAATTTTTTAAATAGTTTTTTCGCGCGTTTAGTTTTTTCTGTACGAACTCTCCGCGCGTCAGTTTATTTCCGGTAATTAGTTAATTAAGTATAGCGTGTGATGTCGCGTTACGCGTTCTATTTCGTAAATATATTTTTTTACTTCACGCAAATTGTACGTGTGTTGTTTTCGAATTTCAAGACAAACTTGTGCGAGACAACTTGAGCGAAAAAAGAAGAAAAGAACACGAGAAACATTCTCGACGTTCTCGACCGAGACTTAGCGGGGTTCTGCGTCGATTCAAATCAATGTAACTGTTCGCTTCGCTGCCGAAGGTAATCCGATTGTTAATCGAGAAAGCGTCATTCGGTCGCGCGTTTTTTTCGCGCGTATGTATACATTGACATCGCGTTTCGTCGAACGCGCGGAGCCACGAGCAAATCGGTTTGGCGCCCATTGAGCGACTAAATTGGATTTTTCCACTAACGAGCACGAGAGCTTTCCTTCCGTGAAAGCTTCTCGCAAACCTCTTTTGCGACTGTTCTTTTTCTCAACTACCGAACTCTCCTTTCTCGCGCGCGTCTTTAGTTCATCACGCACGCATTTTCTCTCTCTTTCGATCTTTCTTTATATAGTTTTTAAATTTCTATTCGCTGCCTTCTCTTGGTCGATTAGAGCGTTGTTCCATTACCGTAGATCCGCCATTTCCCGAGAGGATTATGGCGATCAAATCGATCCCATCTCTCTCTGTCGCGCGATATTGCACAAAAAATATCAGAACTTTGTGCGCGACGATAGACTTTTCTGACACGTTCGTCATAAGTATTTACCTTTATTTTTTCTCACGGCAATTATTGCACACAAATTGGCTATTCTTTTATTTACATACTTCTCACGATCATCGAATTAATAATCGATACTTGTATTATTATTTAAAATTGCGATTCATTTTATTTTTACCTCTTCGTCGAGACGGTGTCAATTTAACTGAATTAAATATGAAAAAGAATATTCTTTATGCTTCTTTGGCTTGTATATCGCGAAGAGCGAAATAGAGGAAGATCAGTCTATTGAATCGTATTTTCAAACGGTCGGCACCGCCATCGAGCGTTTTATCGCAGAAGCGCGAAATCGTCGGACGGTGTCGAACCGCCAATGAATAAGTATGAACGAAAACACGACACAATACGTGACAGAAACGAATTCGGACATGAATAATTCATTAATTATCGGCAAGAATTTCTTTTTTTATCTCGCCCGCGCCTTTATCGGTTTTTTCCCTTCCTCAAAACACAGTTCTCTCTCTCTCTCTCTCTCTTTCCGCATAATTCGAGAAGAGGAAAGGGAAGAGAGTGAATTTCCCTTACTTTTGGGGGGTCTTCTTTTCTTTATCTGTGCCTCCGACTTAGTCTCGTAACGATCATCTCGACTTCAACTATAGTTTTCCGTCCCTCGAAATTACTTCGAAGAAAAGTCGATTCTTCGACTCGAAATCCGCACTTCTCCGTTGATTTATTGTAGAATCACGGGGAAAGGGGAAAAAAAGTCGAATTTCACATGTGTGATTGCATTGTATTTCGTGTATTTTACGTGTATTTTATTTATACGTGTACAAATGCCGGAGAAATAATTCCACAGAAATATAATTCGGACGTTTCAAACATATCCGATTTCGTATAAAAGCTCACGTACAAAAAATAAAATACATACATGTGTTCCCTCTTTCTCTCTGGTTTATTGTACGTTCCAACTTGATTAAAATTTCAGACGAATTGTTGCGCGCGTTGCTCGCTCGTTAAAATATCTCGTTCGCGTGTCAATCGATGATTTAAATATTTCGCACGTGTGTACATTTACAGGTGGACGTGAAACTGTCAGCGCGCTGATTAAACGAGTCAATTGCCCCCATTAGTCTCCGCTCGTTGTTTTTTTTCCCCCCGTTTATCCTATCTATACGCTCAATCTCTTTCTCTCTTCTCGAAGTCATTTCGACTTAATCGGCTTCTTCTTCCGCGGGATTACTTTCGGAAGTCGATTTTCCGGGGAGGAGGGGGGAGGCCGAGAGAATTTTTCGCGCACGTACCGACGACAACGTTCGCAATACAACGCATGTAAACGCGTAACGAGGAAATTTGACCGTATTGCAAATCGGTGTTGAATAATGTTTTGCGAGCGCGTCGACGATGAATAATTGATAAATCGGCCGACGCGTGTACGCGCGTACGTACACGTGTATGTATATACCGCGCGCGTCGGAATACGCGTACGCACAATTGCGGATTGTGACGTGAGTTTAACATTCCCCTTTCTCGCAATCCCTCTATATATCCGGATAGCACACTTCAAGGCGTAATCGCGTCCGTAAATCTGTGTAACACACGCGTTGCGCGAAGATTGTACATTCAGATGTATGTATAATACGCGCGAAAATTATGGAACGTTCGTCAAGGACGCTTTTGACGCGAAATGTATTTTTTCGTGAATTATAAACGTCTGAATTATGAATATATCCTGCATCAGAGTTTGAGATGCGTAAATAATGCAATCTTCCATAAGATTTCGCGTTTCGATGTATTTTAGCGTAATTACGTTCTCGTTTCGTTCGCGATACAAATGGAGCGCAAAATCCGATAGGAAAAGATAATTACGGATTTTTATCGCACATACATACGCGCGCGCCTCTGCTCCCGCGCGTTTTACCTTCCCTCACTGTGGTGTGTATATGTTTTCTCTCGCGTACATACATATATATACACACGTCTCCAACGCGGTCTAGCGTGCTTCACATTTATATCAATTTTTCTTTGTTTTCCCCGTCGACGATCTACTTTATCCGCTTTACGCCTGTCCAAACTGTCGCGCCGGGATGAGACTCGATTAAGCCACGGGGCACAGATTCTTTCTTTCCTTCGGGTCTCTTCTCTTTTTTCTTTGTCTCGCGGTCGTTTCCGGACAAAAGCTATCAAAAGGACGTAGCCGCGCGGTTATACGCGGACAGTTTCATAATTCCCGTGCTTTTGTCCACCTTTCCCGCGTTGTTTCCCGTTCCAACCCTTATTGCCCGTCTGTGTTTCAGTATTCATATAATTGTTTTATTTGGTTTTTTTTTTTTTACCCACCTCGTAGTCACTATTCTCTTTAATATTTTCATTAATTGTCATGCTGTTTGCATTTAACTCTTCTCTTTTGTTTCGCAAAACGAAACACCAGTATCCTTTCCGTTTCTCGGGGGGAAGAGAAAAAAAATCCTTTCTTACAACCCTGCTTTTATCATCGCGTATTAATCAAGCGGTTCGTGTTATATCATACGATATTACATTGAAAAAATATCTCTCTTTATCTTTCATCGTGGAAGAAAAATATCCTTTCCGACCATTTTCACGATTTTCCTGTTTTTCAGGTTATTATTCTCCTTGCTTTTACATCGCTCACTTTATAATCGCTCGCTACTTTCTTAATGTATGTATTAATTATACACTATGTAATTATCTTTGTTATCTTATCTTTTTGCTGAAAATGTAAAATATTTGTTTAACGTAGTGATTTCTCTTCCGTTCTCTAACGTCCGTCGAGCGGCGGTAACCTGCAATCGTGCTTGGCGCGCGTGATTTTCCTAGGATATTTGTTAATTATCGTGTGTAATTAACACATTTTCTCTTGCGTTTCCTTTGAGTTTATCTTTCTCTATTTGTTCGCGAAAAAAGAAATCCTTCTCTCGTCTGCTTCTCTCACCTGTGTGGCTTCTCACGCTTGCTCGTCGGGGATTAAGTTGTGCGCTTTGAGCGGTCAAACATGAAAAAAGCTGACGAAACGCTATCAAAAGCGCGAATGTTCGTTAGGCTACCGCTTGTAACGATTTTTCTTCATTCTCTCTTCTTCTTTTCTTTAGAAACGTAATAACGTCTAATCTTGACGCGGTAAGAAAGGAAACGAAATTAACTAAATTTAGCAACAAATTGCATTTATATATTATCTTACATATAAAGAAAGAGAGCTAAATTTACTTTCGCGCTTTATTGATTGACACGGGCACTGGACGCAATTTTGTTTGCAAATCGCGGAGGATTTTTGACGTCGACTTGTGTCAAAAAATCGACGCGATCAAATTTAATCCGACAATAGCTCAGGTTTTTTTTTCTCACGTTTCTTCTATGTCGGTTTACCTATCCGCCGTTTTTCGTTCCGGTCTCTTTCGTTCTCTTTCGTCAATGAAACCTCTCGCGGGAGGTCTACTTTTCATCGACGATCTCTCGCCCGGAGTACAGGAGAGAAAAGAGACGCCGCCGCACATCGATTACGTTTCAACTCGTCCGCGGGGAATCGCCGTTCACGCTTAAGCTATCCGCGAGAAACGGGATCGAATTAGCCGCGGAAACTCGTAGATTGGAAGACCGCGCGAGTGGAGTTCCTCTCGTGGGGGTTTATTTCTGGGATAGAGAGAGGAAAAAAAAAAGACGAAATTTTCCGCCGCATCTGGTATTCGCCGAGCGTCTCTCGATATCGCTGTCTCTTCTTCGGCGCTAATCGATGACGTTCTTGCGGCTTCGAGACCGAGTAATTGTCTTCACGGTGTCTCGAAATAACCGGCCGGTATCTCAGTCAAAAATGTTTCGGAGTCACATCTCTAACAAAGATGACGTGATATGCTGTCGAGATTTTTATCCTATTAAAATAACCGATATATCTATATGTGTATGTATACACACACACATTTGCTTTGTTAATAAATGTGATAAGTGATAATTAAGTTTAACTAAAAACAGCGCATTTACATACGTATTGTATAAATGTGCTGCTTCAAATTGAACTACACTTATCACATTATTTATTACCAAAGCAAATGTGCAATATTCTACCGTATATTCGAGTTTATCTTCACAATTTATATTTGTGTTTGTGTGTATCTTTTAGTTAGAAATGAATTGGAATTTACATGCATCTGTGTTAGACACGTCGAAATATTTAATTAATGTCATCGTGTTCCTCTTTAAATTGAAAGATAAATTTACGTATTCCAAAGGAAAAATATCAAAAAAAAAAAAAAGAACGTGATGGAAAAAAACCCGGCAATGCATTAGCTTCTCTCAAATATGTGTGTTCTTTTTGTTCACGAGCAAATTTGTTTCCTTTCGCACGTAAGCGGCTAAAAACGCCAAATTGTTCCGCCAAATATAAAAGCTCTCTCTCGTGATTGTTCCTCCCCCCTTTTATCGGAGGAAGGATTGGGCGCGGGATATCGATTACACCATGAAGGGTGAATTTATCCGATCGACCGCGCGCTAGAAACCAAAGGAATCCCAAACAATTACTTGTAGGAAGTAACACGCGGCCGTAAATTTCACCGACTTCGCGATAGCACTTTAGTCGATTTATCTTCTCCTTTAGTAATAGTTCGGAATATCGTCTATGATTGACGATTGGAATTCCTGGAATCCCACCCCCGCACGTTCCCACCCCTTCTCTCTTCGGTAAACTCGTGTCGCGAGACGTTTCTCGGGGAGGTCGTGATTTTCCGGGGCGTTCCGACCGAGGTCTTTTCTCAATCTGCAACGTTCTTTGCGAAAATATTCTCGAAGACGGCGACACAAATATCGCGCGACAGTTTTCTCGTGCGTGCAGCTTCTTTCGGATGAATTCCGGAACGATATCGTTTCGATATTGTTTCGCTCGCGTACGTGGTTGGTTCGTGCGTTGGTTCTTGCATTATAAAGAGAGAAGATGCGCGTTTTGTTGTTGCTATAATTTGTGTGAGATTTGTAATTTTTATATTTGTAACTTTTACTCGTATAAAAATTATAAATACAAATATATACTTTTAGATTTGTAAATTTATATTTACTCGAGTCACAAAATAAGTACAATATAGCGACAGTAAAACAGCAAGTAAAAGAAATGTTCTTGCTTGTCGCGTCGCGTCGATAAACTTGTCGATTCCGAAGAATTTCCCGCGAAAATCTGTCGTTTTGTTCAGGAAGTTGAGCCTCTCCGATGGAATTACACGGCGTGCGCGAAGCGAAATAAAGTTATGGCGCTCGTTCTCCAGGATTCTAAATACCCCCGCAATCCGTTCTAATTCCGTCCGAAAAGTTTAGCGTGCCGGGTGTCTTTCTTTCTCTCTTCTCTCTTTCTCTCTCTTTCTCTTCGCCGTATATTCCCACCACGCGGACAACTTTGGTCAAAGTCGCAAAAATTTCATAAGAAATAATGAAAGCACGGCGACACGGAATAAAGGCTTCTACAAATATAATTAGCCCGACGGTATAACTTTATATGCATCGTGGGAAAGAGAGTCCGCCCGCCGCGGTTCGTTCTCTCGTATTTTCGCAGATTTAAAAGGTGGTGGCTTGGGGGGCTTATATATATCGCATACATTCAACACGAATCCGTCTCTGCGGAAACTATTATAACGAATTTAGCGGTCTCGGTTATCCTTGCGAGAACGTGATTAAAAGGCATACTGCCGTAGGGAAAAATAATACTATTAGAGAAAAAGAGAGTTTACATGTATGTACATATAGATTATTTTAGTTTATATTATCTTAAGATGTATTATTTTATTACGATATTTTATTACGATGTGTATTATTTCACACGTTCAATATGTCGAATATATGAAATAACACATGATGTATTATTTCATCACGCGATGTATCGAACGTAATAATACAATCGTAATGTAAAATAAAATAATCTCAATGTATATTTTATTAATTTATTAAAATATCTTTACTTGTGTTAATCCTTCACGGACAGACATAGATCTCCCAGACCCGCTCGAAAATTACGCATCGGCGTTTTTAGTAAAACTTAGTTTTTTTTTTTTAAACTAAGGTTTATATCTTCTATTAGACTACTGGAGATTTTTTCAATTTGTTTTTTTTTTTTTTTTGAATCAACGCAGAATCGTGCAAACTTTCGATTCAAAAAAACAAAATTGAAAAAATATTGATTTTTTGCGGAAATTTTAAAGTCGCCTGGGTCTCGCAGACTTAGTTTGACTCGTAAGTCATTTTTGAAGTCTGTCCGTGAAAGGTTAACAATTGTCATGAATTTACTTGGAATATAATCGACGAGATGATGTTACCTTTCTCTTTCCGATCGATCCGATTACCTGCCTCTTATTGACCACGGCGCGTCCCTTTTCTTCTTTTCTCTTTGCAGAAGACGAGAGCGCCGTGGTACAGGGCGTCGTTACGGAAGACGGTCTCTTCGATGGCAGCGTCGTGACCAGATTCGAAGAGTATTACATCGAGCCGACGAGCAGGTATTTGAATAAAAATGAAGACACGTCGCCGTCCTATCACACCATAGCTTATCGTACTTCCGACGTTACCACCCCGCCGCATCCATTACCGTGTGCCAGTCATCAGCTGCATCGTGAGAGTGCTCTTCGTGATTCCACGGATAGGTGAGTGTCTATCTCTCTTTCTCACGAAATATCGATGTAAACAGTGTGATCGGCGTCGACTTTTTTCTCAAAAATTATGCAACGGAATTTGAAATTCTCATCGGGTGATTTTTCGCGTCGTCTCTCGGTGTTCGGCGATCCTTCGCTCGTTGAAATGATGTTTACGGAAATTTCTGATTTCAATCCAAGGTTTTTGTTTCACGTAACTTTTCGTTCCGCCGGATGTAATTGTGCAGAGTTTTAAAATGTGTTGTTTTTTTTTTTAAGTTTTTCTCTCTTAAGAGAGAGTTCATTACGTCATACTTTACATGTTATTGCCTCGAGGATTTAATATAGCGCTACATCTTTATTAAGACATTCTTTTAAACACGTACATCTTCCGCCGTGTTTCTACTTGATGAAAATATATTTCGCACGGGTGAGGACGATAAAAGAGAAGATATCTAGAGAGAATGTATATAGTTCGCGTTGCCGAACTCAGCGCGCGCCATAACTCAGACACGTGTATAAGGAAATTTTCTGCCGGTCAGAATTATCATATATTATATATATATATATATGCGTCTCGCGTCAGTTTTCATACAGCTGAAAACTATGAATGTAAATTTAAACTTTGCGCGATGTCTGTTTCTCTCTGCCTCTCTCTATAGGTACAGGTATAACAACTCTCAGGCGTTCTACGAACCCTTGCTTGGCGAGCACGTTGCTCTCTATTCGAGAGAAAACAACGCGAGGGTGTTAACGATAGAGACGGATAATGACGTTGAGTACACGGATGCGTGAGTATTCTTGTATTTTCTCCCTTGCAATAACCCATTTGCAACTCAAGTAAAATATGTAAAAAAATCATCGCTCAGGGATATTTGTTGGAGAAATACAAAAATTCGAAAACTAAAAAACAAAAAGATCAAAACGCGATGCAACGAAAACTAAATACCGTAAAAAATAAAAAATAAAAAAAAACCATTTGTCACAGATATTTTCCTTTTTGTTTATCTTAAAACGCGCAACTCGTCGTGACGCTTGTATTATTTAACATGACAACTTTACTTTTTCGTAGAATAAAAAAAAAGTAGAGATAAATCGAACAATTTTATATTGAAAATAAAATTGGAAAATTGATTGTACGAAGTGCGGCCGGATTTACGGTTTCGGTTCAGGGGCGCATATCGATGGCGAAGTACGTGTGCGCGGTATTCGCCTGGAGTACGAAAAAACGCGCGTGCGGTCGAAATTGAACATCGTCAAGGTAAAAATAGACTTCGGAGTTTTTCATACGTCAGGAGTCGGGAACTCAGGTGTGCTGAACGTGTGTGTGCGCGCGCCAAGGGTTTTTTATCTCGCCGCGCACAGTTGCAACCAAAGCGAACCCTTATTTTCGTTTTCCTCTATCTTCCTGTGTGTAGCGCGAGCAACAAAGATCGGATCGCGCGGCATCTCCACAAGCGCGCAACAGTGGATCCCCGAAAAACTACTTGCATGCTCTACTTGCAAGCGGATCATCAGTTTTTCGCGCGATACGGCACGGAGGAAGCCTGCATCGAGGTGATGACGAGGCACGTGCAGCGAGTCAACTCCATCTACAAACACACGGGTGAGTGTTCATCTCCTCCCTCATAGCGATGTGTATCACGACGCGCACGAAATGATCTAACAGGTTCGCTGTTGCGAGAACGACTCGCAGCAGCGCACGCGGCGTGTGAAACACCCGGGGAAAAATTATGGAGGAAAATTGCAAAATATCGAGGAACGCGGAAAAACGTCGGGAGAATATAATTTAAAGTGTTGCGCGAATATCGGCAAGCACAAGAGGAGGAAAAAAAGCGAGGAAATTTAAGGAAACGCGCCGCGG
Organism: Pseudomyrmex flavicornis; assembly: GCA_014825475.1. Taxonomy (NCBI): domain Eukaryota; kingdom Metazoa; phylum Arthropoda; class Insecta; order Hymenoptera; family Formicidae; genus Pseudomyrmex; species Pseudomyrmex flavicornis. The sequence continues at coordinate 98,242 of QVNW01000607.1, forward strand.
AACTTCGAGGAAATCATGAAAATTTTTTAGATTTTCTCGCACGATTTTTTTTTCTTACATGTATACTGAGAAAACAAAATTGCGTTTTAATGTAAATAATTGAAATAAATGTTTTAAAAATATTTGAAAACATGTAAATTTTCATTTACGACGTTAACGATTGTTGCGACAACTAAATAGACAGATGAAATTGTGGATACGATAAATCACAGAATATTGTTAACGTGGAAACAATGCTGCAACTCTGCTCGTATAGGCCCCCCTAGGATAATTGTATAAAATGCAAACTCTTGTGTTTACTCCCACGTACGATATTTTGCGTTATCGTCGCGCTGTGCGTTTATAAATACATTATATATAACAAACATTGAATGCGTTACACGCAAATTGCTCTGCTTGTATGGACCGGAGAAAACGGGGGAAAATCGCGTGGGAGTTGTCAGCGAGGCAAGAAGCAAGACTGAAATAACACAAATTGAACTGAATATTATTCTGTTCCGAACACGCAATTTACGAGACTGGGACACCATTAACGGCATTACGTGTGTTTTTTTTCTCCCTCAGACTTCAATCAGGACGGACGGCCAGATAATATCAGCTTCATGATAAAACGCGTCAAGGTGCACAGCGAGGACGCGTTGAGGGATCCTAATTATCGCTTTCCAGGAAATTACGGCGTAGAAAAATATCTGGAACTATTTTCAGGTAAAAATAAACACTTCGCTCTATTGTTCTCGCCGAGGTTCTCAATGTGCGCGTATAGTATCAATATTCGAAAGAATGGGCCATTGAGACTGAAACGATACTCGGACATTTGCTTCGTTACAGAGGAAGACTACGACGCGTTTTGTTTGGCGTATATGTTCACGTATCGGGATTTCGAAATGGGAACTTTAGGCTTGGCGTGGACGGGCGATCTCAAAAACGCCGGCGGCGTGTGCGAGAAAAACGGGGTAAATGCAATAAATAATAATAATAATAATAATAATAATAATAATAATAATAATAATAATGTGTACAATTTTCTTGTGACTTAAGTTCAAGTTACAATTTTTTCTTTATTCTAAATTTTTTAATATTTACGCTATTGATAACATTTATCATTTATAAAAATAGCATATTACATATAAAAATAATGGTATTTTATAAATTCATAAAAGTTTTTTTTATAAATCCAATAAATTTTCTTTTAACACTTGGCAGTGACATGTATAATCAAAAAACAAAAAAAAAATCTTGATTGTATCGAGTTGAATTGACGTAAAATGTGTTCGGATGATAACCGATGTGCTCACAATACGTCTATGTCATGAAAAAAGAAAACAAAAAAAAAAGGAACAGAAAAATTTATCGACTAATCCACTTCTCGACAAAAATGTAATTTCTCGGTCGCTTCGCGGCGACTATTCGCCGGGCGTACGAGCGTGCCGTAAATTGTGGAACTTTTAACGGAAAATAATCGACGGAATAACGTTGCAGCATTACCGTGGCAGCATGAAATCATTGAACACCGGCATAGTGACCCTATTAAATTACGGGAAGCACGTACCGCCTGCGGTCTCTCACGTTACTTTGGCTCACGAGATCGGCCACAACTTCGGTTCACCGGTACGTATATATTATACTTCCGTCACAGACTCGCATTTGGATGAATGACCGTGTACGCGAGCGTTCCGCGAACGCAAGCTGATGCCACTGTATATGTCAATAAGCAAACGACACCACGACGCACGCTATATACGTGTCTCTTTGTCCTCTTTCTCTCTCGCAACCAGCATGATCCGGAACAATGTACACCGGGCGGCGAGGACGGCAACTTTATAATGTTCGCCCGTGCGACCAGCGGCGACAAACGCAACAACAACCGTTTCAGCCCTTGCAGTCTGAACGCCATAAATCCCGTGCTGAACAGCAAGGCACGCTCGCCAAAGGGATGCTTCACCGGTGAGTTTTGCGCGTACATCACGCGGCGACGAGAGAAGCGCTCAATTTAATCCTCTCTTTCAATTATTTCCCTTTTCGAGTCCGCTGCTAACCTTCGGATGTCTCTGTTGCATTGTTAATTGTAGAACCGCAAGTATCGCTGTGCGGCAACGGCGTGGTGGAAGAGGGCGAGGAGTGCGACTGCGGCTGGGAGGAAGATTGCAGGGATTCGTGTTGCTTCCCTCAGCGTCGTTATCCGCCGCCCGAGGAGACCCCGTGCACGCTCACTCCGAACTCTGTGTGCAGTCCTAGTCAAGTATGTATGACGCCCGCAAAAAATACGCGCGACCCTCGCCGGTATTGTCGTGGGAATTTCCGTATGACTTTCCCTCTTCAAAGTTTTAAAACTCGAAAGCTTCCAGTCTCCTCTTCACTTTTCAATCTTGAAGGCATTAAATATTGGATGACTCGAACGCTGAAATTTCGTTTGCTTGCTCAATACGTTATTTGAATGTTCGTTTATCTTGTTATCTTTTTGATAAAAAGTGCGTACGGGTTTGATTGAACCGGTAATTAAAAAACAAAAACGCACTACGAGTGCGTTTCTTTCTCCGATGATGCAATTACGACGTTGATACACTTTGCGCGCTGACAGACAGCTTCGTTCGTTTCCCCATTCGCAGGGTCCGTGCTGTACCACCGAGTGTAATCTCCGGTTCAGTGAGAAGTGCAGGGACGACAACGGTTGCCGCGACGCCAGCTTCTGCGACGGTCGTACCCCGTATTGTCCGCCATCCATTAATAAACCCAACAAGACCATCTGCAACCGCGAATTGGTTTGCTTCATGGGGGTAGATATTAATTTTTTTTTTTTTTTTAGAAAAAATACTCTTATTTTAAACGTAAACGAAAAACGAGCTTGTTTCTCACGTGCGTGCTGCAAATTTGTATCTGAAACAGGAGTGTACCGGCAGTATTTGTCTGGCATATGGACTGGAATCATGCCAATGCATACCGGGACCGAACGATCCGTCGACGAAGGCTTGCGAGCTCTGCTGCCGACTCCCCGGCGAGAATCAACCGTGCTTGTACGTTCGCTACATTGTACAACAGTTTCTTTTGTTACATTTTATGAGTGAAATTTATTTGTCTGTCAAATATTTTTCTTCGCAGATCGTCATTCGACTGGAACTCCCCGCCGTACGATATTCCCGACATGTTCTCGAAACCGGGTACTCCGTGCAACGATTACAACGGCTACTGCGATGTCTTTCAAAAATGTCGCGAGGCACGTAAAACACTTGGTCGCGAGCGATTATACGTACAGTCCGAATAGTTAGTAGACGGCATTAATGATAATGTTTTATTCAGGTCGATCCAAGCGGTCCATTAGCAACTTTGAGGAAGCTCTTATTATCCGACGAGAGTTTAGCTACTTTCAGACGGTGGGTCGTCGAGCACTGGTACGCTCCTGGTCTGATCGTTTTCGCGGCGATAACATTGCTGGTACGTACGTTATTAGAATTAAATTGCGATTGAGAAAAGAATATTTGATTTTAATTGGTAATAATTATATTTATTAATAAATATAATTATTTAATAAATATTACAAAATTATTTATAATTATTTATTATAATATATATATATATATAT
>QVNW01000608.1:0-66457 GCA_014825475.1 Pseudomyrmex flavicornis
CCGCCACCACCGCCGCCGCCGCCGCCGCCGCCGTCGTCGTCGTCGCCGCCGCCGCCGCCGCCGCCGCCGTCGATGCCACGCCGCACCGCACCGCGCCGCGCCGCGCCACGCCGCGCACGGTGCCACCACTGCCGCTCGAGCGAACCGCCGCCGCGCTGCTGGCCGTCTCAGTCGCGACGCGCTCGTCACGGGGTGCAGATCGTGCACTGTTTGTCATTCTGACACCCTTCGTCGCGCGGAGCACGCGCTTTTCACGCGGCCGTTCGCGCCGTAACCGTCGTGCGGCATTTCTCGCGATTTCGTACATTCGTACCCGTACATCCGTAACGCGCGATTTCGTCATCAAAGCCGTAAACGTCGTCGTCGTTGCTCTTGTCGCGTTTTGAAGTGGTTGGTAGTGGGTGGTTGATGGTGAAATCTGGATTCCTCTCTCGGAAAAAACTGACAAACGTTTCAAGTGAGACTTTTTGATGAATTAGGTAATAGTAGATAAAAACATTGGAAAGAGAAAGAGAGAGGGTGAAAGCGTAAGGATAAAGTGTGGTGCGTCAGAAGCGCAACCCCTGACTGTTCGCAATCCTCTCGGGAATCTTTCGTCGTGATGTTTCGTTGGAGGAGACAAGGTGGACTTTAATTCTTTTCGATAGTAGTGAAGTAGAAAATACTCGGAGAGTACGGTATTTAAAGCCACGTGCGTGTTTCGGAGGTAAGCTGAAAGATGCGGCCGCGACATCCCAACGGGACAATGACGCTCGCGTCGGTTTGTGTCTGACAGCTCCGCGCACGTTGCCACGAGGCGCGCGGATAAAGCTCTCACTTCCCGCATTACTTTGCGCGGACATCTGGAGGTTCGTGTGTGGATGTGCATATGTGTGTTGCAGATGCGGCCTTGTAGCTGATCCGATCAGGACAAACGTTGCCGATAACAAAACACGCACCACGAGGGGAGGTTAGGTATATAGAAGAGAGAAGTATATAGAAAAGAAGAGAGAAGACAAAGTTTCGGAACGAGAAAGCGTAGTAGGAAACGCGTGGCTCAACAAAACAGAACAAAACGCTCGTTGAAAAATAAAACAAGTAGAATCATCGATCAATCATGACACAGCAAAGTGGCGCTGGGTCACCCCAGCAGTTCTGCCTGCGCTGGAACAATTATCAGACCAATCTGACCAATGTCTTCGATCAGCTTCTGCAGAACGAAAACTTTGTGGATGTGACTCTGGCCTGCGATGGACACAGCGTCAAGGCTCACAAAATGGTTTTGTCGGCCTGCAGCCCGTACTTCCAGGCACTCTTTTGCGAAAATCCTTGTCAGCACCCGATTGTCATCATGAAGGACATCAAGTGGCCAGAGCTTAAGGCCGCTGTCGAGTTCATGTACAAGGGCGAGATCAACGTCTCCCAGGAGCAAATCGGGCCGCTGCTCAAGGTCGCCGAGAGCCTCAAGATCCGTGGTCTGGCAGACGTTAACAGTGAACACGAGTTGACGTCTAGGCCGAATCTCGAGGAGGCTGCAAGCAGAAAGAAGCGCCGCCGGATGTCCGGCGAGCGATCGCCGTCCAGTTCTCATAGTCCCGAACGTGTCGGTTCTGGTAGCATCGGTCCCGACGATCAGGATGTGCTCGGTGGCAACGTTGTCGTACCCGAGATCCACAATATGATGCCGCCGACATCCAGCTCGACACCGAGGTCCCTAGGCTCACCCAGCACACCCACCATCTCCGTCACACCACAGATCAACCTGCAGGAGCTTCCGGTCTCGCTGCCCCTACCGCCACCTCCGCCGCCACCGCCGCAGGGACAGCAGAGCTCGCACTCCCTGCCGACCCACCACGTGCCCGGCCACGTGACTTCCGGTCCGCACGCGCCTGTCAACCACCTAGGTGGCCATGGCCAGCAGCTCAGCGTGCAGCAGCAACAACAGCAGCAACAGCAACAGCAGCAGCAACAGCAGCAACAGCATCATCAGCCGGGCGTCGGTAGTCAGTCTGGCGCCGGTGAAGACCTTGAGATCAAACCCGGTATCGCGGAGATGATTCGGGAGGAGGAAAGGGTGAGTGTCAAATTTTTTATCTACAATCGTTTCTATTCTCTTCAATTCGTACTGTGCCGAAAGTTCGCGACTCAAAAATCAACAGGTCAATTTCCCCGGCGATGACGATACGATTTTGCGAAAGTTTCCAAAATGTTTTAGAAATGTGTGTTTACTCAGTAGAAAAAAACAATTAGTGTTAATGTAATGTACGAAAAAAGTTTCAATTTCGTAAACGCGAAAAACCAACTTTTCGTATTTTGCCAAAGAATTAAGTCAAATTTGAGATAAACAACAAATTATTTATTTTGAAGTTCTTTCTCAGCTCAGCAGCTATCATTACCACCGAGTTTATTTTCTCCGGACGAACATTTGTCTTTGCACGCGTCAGTGCCGATATGTAATTTTCGATGCAAATTGTAGAATGCAAAGTCCGTAATTACATGGAGTGTTGTAATTAGAAGATTTTTATGTTCGTGATAACGCTGAACCGCTCAGATATGTATTCCGATACCGGTGAATGTAGTTTTCCTGTTTTTGTGTTGGAAGAATATTATTTCTCATCTTGCCAAAGATAAATTGGTAGAAATAAAATACAGGAAGAATATAAAAACGTTAGCATTACACTTGTTACTTGCAGCAACAAGAGAAAAGCACTTCCGTCAAAAATAACGTTAGATACAAGAAAAGATTTGTGACGTGCATTTGTTGCGTCGTGGTTAAAACAAATCGATTAAAATAATATAAATAAACAACATAAATAAAAAAGTTATGAATGTGTGCTCTATAAATTTAATATTAAAAATTTATAAAATGCATTTTGTGCATATATATTCGTGATAAGTTAGATGCGACTAGACATCTTCTAATTTAAGTTATGGCACGTTACCAAGCGGCACATTATAAGCTTAATTTAATCGGCGATGCATTAAATATATAAATATATAAATGAGCAAATAAATTTCTGTGTACCGCGAGTAATACATTTTTCCGTACATGTATTTGACGTACACGTTTTTTTTTCAGTATTATATAATGAATATAAGAAAAAGAGGAGACGTATCAATATTTGCTCACCGTTTATAGAAATAATTCGAGAGAGTCAATTAAAAGTTTTCTCGGTTGCGAATTGAAATAAGAAACAGCGGCGTTTCTCTCCCGCGGGTGGTAGCGAAAACTTCCCGATCGAAAGTTCGGCGCTCCAGGGTTGGCTCTCCGAAATTGCGCGCACCCAATTTCCCTCCCTCCCTCCTCCCCGCCGACAGATGAAGACGTTTTCCGAAAGCAGACGGTCGGTCCGAGAGCAAGCACGGTCATTAACGAGATCGCAATGTGGTTCGCGTTCCGCGCGTACCTCACGTCATTAGGGCACGCGTGCGTTCTAGTCAAGGCAAACGGCCGGCGATTCTCTCGAGGAAGGCTCTCTGTGTCTACACAGCAGTATAATTGGCCGCTCTTTCGACGCTGGCACGGAAAAGTCGCGGACTCGAGTCGAGTGGTATAGCAGCCGCCAATTATACAAGCGCGCGGGACGAGTTTTCGCGCCGAAACCGTTCGCATCTGACGCGATAGCGCGCGGAGCGAGAAGCGAGAACGGCTGCAGAAATGCGGGGGAGAGAAAGAGTCCCGCGCGCGCTTTTCCACACGAAGGGAGGGAGGGTCCATCCCAATTACCCGGCGATTGGCTTCGACGGTATGCGCTAATTGAGAGTATCAATGAACGTCAATGAGCGCAGTCAATATTTGGCCGGGGTGCATCCGGCCGAGCGTTTTGTAACGTTCTTTTTGTTAAAGCGGATGACAAATATTGACCGCGCTCGTTCGCGCGCGCGTACGTGACACAAACACACGGCCGCGTTTACACGCACGGTCACCACCAACATACGCATACACGTACACGTCCGCTCCGCCTGCACACACACGCACGCACACACATACACACACACACGCACATACCTGGGGTATCGACTGTTCTCGTTAATTACATCGGGACGACGGTGTGTCTCCTGCATTATTTATCGTCCGTTACCGGCGCAAGTTATTAAGCGTGCGGCTAGTTACAAGCCGTTTTGTAACTAGCACGACGACCGTCGGACATCGGAGGCAGTCCGCGCGACTTGGGCCGGACAAGCTATAGGTCTGCTTAACAAAATGCTCTTTCTCCGCTTTCAAAAACAGCTAGCGCAGTTTCTTGCGCGATAATAAATGTATAATTGTGTGTATGTCGCTTGTTTGTATATTCGCAATAAGTGTGCGGACTTCATTACATATATAGCGGGATAACATAGATTTATAATAATCACACATATACACACATATACATTAAAGTACTTGTCAAGATTATAATCTGGATTGCACAATCAGAATTGCACAATCAGAGTTAATATACATTCTAATGCATTATTCAAGATTTACTTTATACAGATGTGATATATATATATAATACATAACAATCTGCACTGCTGTCAACCGCATTTCTATATTACTTACGTAACGCAATCTGAGATACAATAATACAACAACAATATAACTATATAAATTGCTGTTAATACTTCTGTAACTTCATATGAAATACACACGAATATTTCCACACACGAGCAATACACGCTTAATAATTATCCCAATGCTGTGCGATTGATTTGCGTGTGTTCGTCCGTGTGTTAAGTCAATGTAAAAAAAAAAAAAAATATTTGACAAAAATTTGCAATGCGCAAACACTGCTAGAAATTTTCGCGTCCGGATCGGACATACTGAAGGAACTGACGTGCGCGCGCGCGAGGACGGTTTCCCGCGACGTTTACGCGCGAAAAAGCTCGGAGCAGAACTGACTCCGGCGCATCAGCCGGAGTTCAATCTAGGAAATTAAAGTGAGCGACCGAGCGACTCGCGACCGACATTATTTTTCTCTTTCTCTCGCATGTCGCCGGTCTTGCTGCCGCGCGTCGTGACGTAATCCGTTCTAACGTATACATATAATGGTTATAACATTCCGCGGAATTCCATTATGTTAACGCAACCACGTTCCAATTCTCCGGGCATGCCTGCGCCTGCCGCTAGTGCGCGCGTATCGTAAATGCGCGCCGTTGTAGTATCGCAACTATTCCGCGATGCCTTTTCCGATTAAAATACCTAATTGATGCGGGCAAAGCCAATGGCAGGGGGATTCATGGAATGCCAAGCCACACGAGAGCGTGGCCGAGTGTTATATAGTGTCGACATTTTTCTTACGGTTTGAATGAGTCTCTTCTTTGAGGGGATATAATTACACGTGGAAATAAAATTATGTGGAACACGGTTATAAAAATTGTGTCATAAACATGAGATAGAATGCATCGATAGTCTACAAAGAGAGAAGAATTTATAAAGAGAAAGCGATGTTTTTCATTTATGCAGACCGTGTATTAGTATTAACGTGAAAGTTCTAGGACTAATTTATTCAAAGTAAAGAGAAACGTGCAAAGTCGAAAGCCACGAGAGAAATAATGCAATAAAAATGAAAAAAAAATAATTCACACACAACCGATGTTTGTCTTTATTTAAATTCTAAAAGTGATACCTCCTATTTATTTAAAAAATGGCAAAGAAACGCATTTGATTTTTGTATCGAGAGTCGGTCTCACGATGGCAAATCCTATCTCTTGAAATTTCTACAGTCTTCAAAATAAGACACTTTTCTTCTTAAAAAGTTCATTATACAGATATATACAACCAGTCAAAATTATCATGTAAGAAATTTATCATGTCTGAATTTCTGTTGATATGTTATATTCGTTTTTTGTTTGTGATTTATTACATATCAAAGAACATGTTGACGGAGACTACGCATTTCTCTTTCTCTCTCTCTCTCTCTCTCCTACCAGCTCTGAATCTGCGTATTGGGCAAGAAATAACTCATTATCACAACTGGTATTTCGGATAATTTTCGATGTTTTATTGAACACGTATAGATTATAACGATTATAACATAACGAAATAGCGCTCCTTGCCTTTCCCAAGTAGCGATCAAACCTTCCGAGAGAGCGCATTTCGTCGGAAATTAGGGAGTCAACGGGGAGCGTTCTGAGTTATGAATCGTCCGCCTCCGGCGGCGAAAACCGGAGACAACAATTATTTATACCTCGAAACGGGCTCAGAATCGTATGAGGATTCTCTAACCGTTACACGAACAAGAATTTAATATAAATATAAATTATGTTTCACCTATCGTGCGCGCGAGCGCTTTAATAATCGCGCAGTAATCACGTGTAGTTTTCACTTCGTGCTGATCTTTCGCATACCGGAGACTAGACCCCCGCGATTCATTATTTTATGCGTAAGATATAATTAAAAACAAAACTAATTAACTCTTGCGACAATAAGAATGAGTGTCATTTTTATAATGAGTAGTTTTCAGTACGTATGAAGCGACATATTTTTTTAACATTGAGTTTTACTGAATCTCAGTTCCATAAAGCATCAGATATTTATTTTGTTAAGTGTATCGCTTACATGTATTCGTAAGTAATACATGATTTGTGATAGTAAAAATATAGAAAGAAAAAACATGAATAGTCAAAAATTTTTAAATAAGAAAAAATTATGAAACATAAAAGTTATGCAACATATTGATTTCCAAAACTGATATATATGATTGATTGCGAAAGTCAATCGATCGAAAAGATCGGCTACAAAAAGCGATGTACGAAAAGGGTGACGAGAGAGAGAGAGAGAGAGAGAGAGAGAGAGAGAGCGAGAGAGGAAGCAAACGCATCCCCCGAAAAGTGTACACAGTGTACAACACGAGAAGCAGCAAAGCGTGATCACGCGGTCGGTGGAGCTCGAAAGGGCGGGTCGAAAAAAATTTAATCTTCCCTCGCATTATCCTTTTTGGCAATAACGGCTTTACCTCCCGGATCGTTCTGCTCTGCTGTCCCCGTCCTCCCTTTCTCGCACGTCCTCTGTCCCTCTATCCCTCTTTGTCTCTTCTCTCTCGTATCCGGTGACTCGCGCGCGCGCGCGAGAGAGAGAGAGAGAGAGAGAGAGAAAGAGAGAGAGAGGAAGAGAGAGTGGAAGAAAAAGCGAGTGCGAAAGGGGAGCGAGAGGTGGAGCGGCAGGAGAGAACGGATCCCCGACGCGTCGGCAGAGAAAAAAGTCGCGAAACAGTAAATCGTGAATTGTAGTAACCGAGCGCCATTCATCCTGATACACCGGATGTGACTACATATTTCCTTCGTTCCGTTTAAATTAGTGTTTTTGCCCGGCGCGGCCTTGATTGTGTTTTCGCGCGTCGCACGCTCAAGCGCGTGCAAGTGCATCGCGCGGACGAGTGTGCACTCGGTGCACTCGTATCAAGAGGCTCACACAATCGCAGACGATTCTCGTGTTCGTTGTCTTTGTTGCGCGTATATTCGTGTGTACGTCTCGTTCCGACAATCGTAACGCACGTAAAAACGCGCACACGTCGATCGCTCGCGTTGATCAACGCGTAACGTAAGCGATACATCAGGAGAGCGAGAGGATCGTCCCGATGGGATTCAAAATTGAAAAACCCGCCCCTGATGTATTAAAATGCGCGCGATTCTGCTCCCATCCATCCCCCGGTCGTCTCGTCCACCTTCTTTCGGCCCTTCGTCCAGAAAACGATCGCGATACGAGCGCGCAGGGGCCCGGTATCGCTCCATGTTGCGCTCAGAAGTCGATTACCGTGCTGTCAGAAGTGATCGAGAGAGCTCTCTCGCGCTTTTTGACGCGTATCGGCGATGCCCTGGAGATTTCGAGTCCCCGATGCCGTCGCGCTTTATACATTTCTACTCTTGATAAAAACAAGAATTCAAGGGGCAATTCTTAATTTTATAAGATAATTGCTTTTCGAAATGTTTTATTTTTTTAATTTCTTAATTTTTTAAATAGTTTAAGTTAAAAAGGTTTTTAATTTGTGAAGGATTTTGAAATTTCTCTTGTATTTAAGAAATATATTTATGTAAAAAGAATAAACTTTTCGAAGAAAAAAATAAGATTTTATACTTGAAATAGAAATTACTTGAAATTTAAGGTGTCCATACTAAATGTTTTATTTATAAAGTTTTTTTCATTCTACTCTAATTGTTCTTAATAACTATATTGAGAAAAAAATCACTTTTTCACTCTCTTCCCTATTCTCCAAAATATACGATTTAAACAGATATTTAATTATGGTCAAAATCTTAGTTGCGTTTCCTTCGAGGGATTCCTACATTCGTTTCTCACGGGCGACCCGCATTTATACTTATAAAGTAGACGATGCTTCTCGGTTCTCGGTCCAGTTCCCGGCTTTTTTGCGCGTGAGTGCTCGCATTGGCGCACGCAAGGCGCGCACGCGATTGCTAGTTTTTCGTAGACACGCGCGTACACACGCGGAGCGTGCCCCTGCGGACTTGCTATCGCCGCGGGCAGCAGGTACGGTTGGTTTTTTTTTTCAGGACACGCCTGAGCGTCGCTCAATCGCGTCCTCGTCGTCGCGTCCGCAAGGACGAGGCGGAAGAAATTGGCAGGTACCCGTATACACAGCGGTTATATTATTTCGCTCGCGAGATCTCGAAAGTAGAGAGGTGGACCCTAACTGATCTTTCTCTCTTTCCTTCCTCCCGTTCTGTCCTCGGTATGTATTACGCAGCCACCCTTGCTCTCCTCCTGTGGTGGAGGACTATTTTATAATAAGGACCGGCTTAGCACGGCGGTCGTAATGGTATGTATTTTAAATATTTCGAAAATTGCCTTCCTAGGAAACTCCTCGCATAATGGCAATACTTGGAATATAATCCCGGGGTAACCGGACCGCATAGACGCCCGAGCACTTAACTTCTCTCTGTTCCTCACCCCGCCCGCCGGCCCCTTGCCGTCGATGGAAGTCTCTTCTCTCTTCTCCCTCTCCCCCCCGCCTCTTTTTATATCTCTTCTCCAAACGATCTCTTTTCTCCTTTTCTGCTTTTGTTTTTTTTTTCCTTTCTCTCTTTTCTTGGCTTCGATTTTACCACGCTGCTTCGCAAGAGTGTGAATGTTTCTTGCCGCTTTTCTTTCTTCGGAAATCGTCTCGCGGAGGGTTTACCGGATATGTTCCGTAGGATTTATCTCAACGGAATTGTTGCCGACCGACAGCTACAGGTTAACGCATGTATAGGTAGGATAGAATATCGCAAAATCCTCACTTTTTTTTTCATTCGCAAATCTTTTTTACGCGATCTTCTTTCGCAACTTTGTAATAAACTTGAATTTATGCGTCTCATTAAAATACTGTTTAATATTTTTTAAACCAATTTTTAATGATAAATAATTTTCACTGTATTTGTTTATATAGTCTTCAAAAATGATATAAGCTAGAGAAACAATTTCTACTGTAAAAAAGTGTGTTAACATCGAACTTGAATGTACTTGTTTGCATTGTTGTCTCTCGGCGCTGATTAATTTTTGGGTTATTTGTGTCGCAACTTTGACAGTTCGGCATTACGTGGTTATATTGTTTATAGTTCATCGATAGTGCACGCATAGCGCGTGCCTTTATTGCACGTGTATAACACAGTGTATAGGTGAGGCGCGTCTTGTTTCGTTCTAGTCGTAGATTAATTTCTAGTGACGAAAAATGTATGTCAGTATTATCCTTGGCTTAAGTGAAGCTCCACACGGATGCTACTTTCTCAAACACTTTAGGAAATTCGATAAATCGCTCTCTCCTTTGCACCTCAGCACTCGACGGAGAGAAAGAGAGAGGAGAGCTTCGTATCGACATCACCGTTCCATCTTTCTAGCAGTTGTCACGCGTTAAGGCGCGCGAGTTGAAAATTGCGGAAAAATTCGCGTCGAGTGCTCGATAGTCAAAAGTTATTCTAAAATCCGCGTTTGTCTCGGTTCCGCGGAAAACGGTGACCTTCGCGGCGTCGTTCGCTCGGGAAAATGCATTATTTCGCGACATGGAAATGCCCTCGAACCGGAAATCGATGTCAGATCGCTTAAGTAATACGCCAGGAAAGCGGTCGCGTTTTCCTAGTATTTTCCCTCTTCAATGACAAGTGAAACGGCGACAAGCGAAAACCCCGGCGAGCGTTAGGCAAGAAGAGGCGGGAGTTACGCGAAGGGGTTGGAAGAATCAACCAGCCGGGACGGTGAATGGAGGGACTCGCGGTCAAAAAGGGGAGACGAAAGATTCGCTCGTTGATAAAAGTTGCATGCGCGTCCACCCGGAACGTCCGCGGAGCTACTCGTGAAACATTCAGCCGGACAACTGCTCGAAAGACGATCCCGCCGACGTGAAATTCCCGCAACGACCTCTCCGTAATAATGTAACGACCGCGATGTACCGTTCGCAGCGAACACTCCGTGTCGAACGACGTATCTGCGTCGTCGCTCTTTATCGTTCAATTCCCCAGTCGCGATTTTTGCTACGGGACTGTGTCTTGGAATTTCTTGGCCGGAACAAATATCGTGCTTAAAATATTGAAATCCAAGAATAGGAACGGTTATCGACAATCTATTACCTTGATATCGGAGTTTTAAAACTTAATTGATATTTCGTATCAATCAGTGATAACCGCCTAATGTGTACGTAGCATCTGCGTGAAGAGCAATTAAAACTTGTGCAGTATGATTTTATTGTGCAATTGTAAATTTTACTTTATCGTGCGCGCGCGCATAAAAACAGGCAAACGCCTGAGGCGGATCCTTTCTCGATATTCGAAATCTCAGTTGTGCCAGACATATCGCACGTTCCGACGTCTGATCAGTTACGAGTTAATCTCGGAGTGAATCGCCGCCGCCAAGAAAGACCGCTCGCGCGCGCATTTATCGAGGATCGTTTAATCCCTCCCGATTCTTGTGCTCTTCCTCGGAACGGTCGGACATTGCGTGCGTCGGATTTGATCAGAAATGCAGCGGAAAGGTGCATCGCGTTTGTTCCTGATGCACGACGACGGCGGCGGCGCGCGCGGAAAGCAGAAGGGAAGCGAACCTCTTTATCGTTCATCATCACGCACAGTCACTGTTCCGGAAAAATGGCGATCTTGTAAAGGGTTTCAGCGTTCTTCCCTCACCTCCTTCCACGAATCGCTCTGTATTATTTCCGTTCGGTCTCTAGTATCTCTTATTTAGAAATTTTACGCCTTTAAAACGTGCTTGGCTGCAGTAGATAGACGCGAAAAAGATATAACAAATTTTTGAGAAAATCTTGAGAGAAAGAAATTTAATATACCTTCGTCTTTAACGAAGATCTGAGACCGAGCGCTTCGGAATTTTAATGACGATAAGCGTTATATCTATCCACCGAAAGAGTTAAAAGCGTTCTTCATCTCTTATTTACATAACCCATTGTTGCAGCCGCGACTTTCGTAACGGTCAAATTTGCCAGCCGATCTGACTTTTACGATCGCATCCGATTTCCGAGCATACGCGACGTTCTTTTTTTTTTTCCTTTTTTTCGAGTTCCGTCGAACGAACGTTCACTGGAACGCTATCGCGTTGGCGCGGAGGGTGGGCGACAGGAGGGATAGGTGGGTTTCCATTTCGAAAATGCGGCGCAGGACGGATCTCCGCGCGATGTACGGCGGGCGACAGCTCCGGCCCGAGCTCGCGGTAAATCAGAAATTATCTTGCGTCGCGTCCGAGTTGCGCTGCCTTTTCCCATCGAAACGCGCATAAATACCGGACCAGAACGAGCGACAGAAACGGAGGGTGGTAGGAGCAAGAGGGAGTGAAGCGCAGTCCTTGCAGCCGCGGTGGTATGCACGATGCACCCTTTGTCGCGTGTATGTGTGCATATGCAGGACAACACGCGTGCATACGCGGTGTGTTTCAGGAGCATTGTACGGCGTGGTTCATTGAGGGATAATTCATGCAAAAATGACTTTATTTCGCTTGTTACTTCGACAATTCTTACGTTACGAACGATCGAAGATTACAAGATGTTTTATAGATAAATCTGTATGTGTTTTCTCTTTCTTTGTTTTGAGAAACTTAAATTTTACAAAATGTCATTTCAAATTTTGATTCACAACACATTCGATATTGAAATCAATAGCTCTCGATAATGAGCGAACGATAATATTGAACAATATTTATTTGTTTTTTTCCTCCGCGTTTTGTCATATTGGCTTCCGCATGTAAGATACTTGTTCTTGGACACCCTGTACATGTGGAGACTGTACACACACACACACACACGCGCGCGCGCGCAGTTCGTGCAAGCTCTATGCACGCGTACAGCCGCCCCCGCAGATATATATTAATACGTGGACTGCACGTCGCGGTACGCGCGACTTGATGGACGGATGACCGGACCATTCCGCAGATTGCTTCGCTCCCGATTCCGACCGGAAGGAGATTTATAACCTCTCGTCGTTATCTGCGCGGACGCGCGCGCGAGCAAGCGAGCAGGCTGGCGAGAGAGAGCCAAGCGCTTCTCTCTACCTACCTACCTACTCCTCCTCGTTCCGCTCGATCAGCGATCGATCAGCAACCGCGCGCGCGACCGCTCGTCCTTTGGACTTCTGCCAGCGCGCGACGAGGGCGACACGAAGCGAGGTAGGAAAAAAAAAAGTCCGCGGCCCGGTAGATGATAGCGCGACGCGTTCGTAATTTTTCCTCCCGATCGCTTTCGGGGGAGTTGCCTTTTACGCGCGGCGTAAAGCTAACTCTTCCAAACGGAATTCCGCCGCAGCAACTGCCGGTTGCGCAGAGTCGGTTGCGGCACTTGAACGTATATCGCTCTCAGCGCGCCGAAGAGCAAAACGGAATATTGAGTGAGTTGATAGCCGAAACGAGTTGAAGCACAAACCGCGCGCTCTCACAAATTGAGATACTCGAAGGTATTTAACGCTGTCATTGTGCGAGATAATGAGATATATAAATAAATTTATGAATAAAAATTATAATGTACGATCGTGATGTGATTCATAATTGGGACACTCTTTATTCCCGTGAAAAAAGAGATAAAAAATATAATTGAAGCTCGGATGAGTGAAATTGAACTTTTCATTAAATTGAGCAGACAGAGTAGAGTTTCTTTGTATCCATGCTTATCAACCCTGCATCATACGTACCTAGCGATTGTTGATCGCTTTATTGTGGCGCGCACGAAATTTGAAACGTCTGCATCAAAGGATAAATCAAAGGATTAATTTATAGTATTCAATTACAAAGGGAAGAATTACACGTGCGAGAGGAGAAGTGCGCGCAACCGTTGCACCGTTGCGACGGTGCACTCCGGACAGATGGGCAGAGGAAGAGGGGGAGGGTGGAAACTCGGCCAAGGGGCCCGTTTTTTCAGGCCGCGTTATACCGCTGCACCCGGATAGCAACGACGCGCGCGGGGTTAACGGGGGACGGAGGGGGCTGGTCGCGCACATGCCTGAAAAACGCGAGCGTCACGATAAATTAGATTTAATGACTGTCGCAAAAAAGCGCGATATGAAAGTCGGACGCGCGGGACGAACCGATAGAAATTAAATTCTAGGATATTCGATTACGGTACACCGGCAGCAGCCCAGGTCCGCCACCACCCTCGCTTCGCGAGAATCCCCTTCCGTCCTCTCGCCGTTCTCTCGCCGATGAAACCCTCGTCGTTCGTTGCTACACATCCGGGCGCTTTCGCCCCGACGCTGACATCGAGCCGAAAATAAAAAAAGGTGAGGGGGAGAGAGAGAGAGGGGGGAGAGAGAGAGAGAGAGAAAGCCTCACCAGGAATAATGGGCGCGTGCAACCTGCGGAAATAATAGATGCAATAATGCCCCGCCTCCGTAATCGCCGTATAGAAATTTGCGCGCGTCTCTGCCGTCCCGCTGTCTCATCTCCCTCTCGCACCCTCTGACCTTTTTTATTCCCGCGAGTCGCCCGGCTTATAATTTCGCCTAATGGGATATCAAGGGCGAGACTTCGCGTACTGCGATTGTTCTTCACGGATTTTCGCGAAAATATTCCCGAGTGGTTTGCGACTGTGTCAGGCGACACATTAAGTATATTGTTGACAATTCTGAAAATAACGGGGAAAAATAATTTTTGTCATTGATATTTGTTTGTTTGAAGAGAAAGAGGAGAGAGAGAGAAAGAGAGAACATTTAATTGTAAAATCCACATTTCACGCTAAACCACATTGTAAATCCACATTTCACGTCAAACTTCATTCGAGGCCGTTTAAAATATTCGGTTGTTTATCAACATCACTGAATCTTACATCACTTCTGAGTAGTTGCATTTATCATTGTAACAAATGTATTCTCTATAAAATCTCTTCAATCATTATGCAGAGTATTTCGTGAAATTTGCATCAGACACTGCGGTATTGTATATCCTATTCTAAAATAATATCCGATAATAGAAAATGCACCGTCTTGTGTATTCTTGAAGAAAATCTGATAGTCGGAAATGCAGCGCATTCGGATATACTATATCTTTATATCGAGACGGAAAACGGCGCGGCGCGGCCACGCGGCTGGTGCGATTCCGTCCGTCATCTCGTGTGAATCGATCGAGATATCACGAAGATTAATCGACGCGATGGTACAGAGTCACGCGTGTGTTCGCGCGCGCGCGAGAATTTGTTCGCCAGCCCGGCGAATGTTAATATACAAGCGTTGCCATTAGGCTGCAGAAATATAATTTCGTTTATGTCGATGACTCACACCGTGGAAATTTCTGCGTCAATCTGATTCATTCGACCTGGTTCGAAGATTTCTGCTGGGAATGTAAACTATGTACATGCATATTATTTGAATGATATGACTATAATAAAATGCGCATAACATCGCTGTACGTTCGACAAACTTTCTTTTATCTTACATATCTCTCCCTCGAATCTCGAAGTGGTGCATTATACATTATCTTGCGCTTGTAAAAAAAAAAAAGAAAAAAAAACAGAAAACTGAGTAAAGAATTTTCACAAATATACGGAATAAATATAGGATGTTTTTCGTATTTTTTTGAGCGTAGAAGACATAATTTTATTCACTCCGCGCGTTTGACACGACTGGAGTTTAAAAAAAAAATAAAATAAAAACTTTAGTCAAAAGAAACAGTCGCGCGTGTATAAAGCGGGGAATCTGATATAGACTGACTTTGCGATGTAATATATGTGTTCATGAATTTCGTCTGTATTGTCGTCGCCGAGTTTTCGCGACAACAACTGTATCGGTTCATATAGGAAACGCCAGGTCGAGATAAAGGAGTGCGAATCGGTCCCGAGAAAGAGCTATTGTCTTGCGCCTCGTTTCGCATTACCTGTACGTGTGTGTGTGGCGGCGGTATTAAAAATTCTATACTCCATTGTGCCGGCGAGATTGCGTTTCGAAGGAAGTGGCGGTGCACGCGCGTGCCGATCGCCGAACGTGAGTTTCACGCCGCTTGAATTTCACACCTGCCTGCTGAATTTTTTTCCGCTTTCGTGAGGCAGAGAAGTCGCGTAGAAAAGGACTACTTTCAGAGAAAAATTTCTCTCTATTGTCTTGAAAATTCACGGAAACGAGAGAGAATAAATAGAGGTCTATTTACAAAAAGGAGCAATGTTTTTTGCGGAATGCACGTACGTACGTTACGTACAGAAGAAAAAAAATCTTTGGAAAAAATTGACTTCGATCTGTCGAGATGAGAGTTGGCTCAAGGAAGCTAAACGATCGAAACTTTACTATCGTGTAAGATCGCATCTTCAAAGAGATCAAATCGTAAGAGGAAACTCGTTTGCCTTCGTCGTTTTGCGTTTATATCCGGAAGTGTGCACGGGCGGATAACCATGGGCGGATACCTGCATTGTGGTCTGGATCAGATAAAAAAGGCCCAGAAATGTGTGCGCGAAACGGCCGAATGCGTTTCTGCCAAGGTGTAGCGCCGAGGAGCATTTTCGGAACGCGAGTGATGGGCAGCTGCTTTTCGCGATGCATCTCAAGAGTGTCCAGTTAATTCATTGCGAGATTTTCAAATATTTTCTGCTTTTGAAAGTAAAAATTGTGTTCTTTCGAGAAAAATGACATACGTGTTTTGTTTTTTAAATCAATGATAGAAGAATATTTTTTTTTGTTCTGAAAGCCGAAGTACATTATTCAATTATGCAAATGGAACTTTGGGAACGTGTTTCGGCGAGGATGTAAGACGTAATATGATATGCTATTTGCCGAGGGAAAAAAATGGATCTACCAATGTCGTAGACGCGACGGGAAGAAAAAGTGTGGCCATTCGAGCGTCGAGTATTTGAAAGCGACGATAAGATCCACGGATAGAAATATGTTTAGGCAAAATATAAAAGGCAACACACACATACACACACGCGCGCGCTGTATCTTCCGGCAGGATCATCTCGGACGTTATCCTGCCCCGTTTTTATTCCGGTGTGGAGGAGGGGTACTAAAGACGCCCGGACGAAATAACGTAACGTTACGTTCGATGTATCGCTGGAGACGGTAGAGATGGCGGCCCATTGTCTGGACTACAAATTAATCTGGCGATCGATACTACGTCGAGCGACGTCTTGCGCCTGGCCATGTACGCGGTGATTCGCGGAAAGTAAGTGACTCGATAACGACGGTGACGACGGTTCGCGTCTGCTCTGAGGGATGTCCGTCGCGAAGGATGCACCCTCGATCGATGCATCGAAAGAGACATGTCCATCCACCAAGAAGCAACTTTCAGTCAAGAATTTCACTTCGAGTCAGTTTTGTTTGATTGCGTTTCTTTAATCGAAAAAAAAAAAAAAATAACAACATAACGATACAATGACATATAGACAAATTTATCAAAGAAGTAATTTGTCAGTGATAATAATTATAATTTGTTTAGTTTTTGTGATAAGTGAACAATTATTTCAAAGAATTTAAAAAAAAACTTCAAAGAGAAAACAAAATTGTCGATTTTAGAAATTGAACAGGCAAAGTATCAATTTCGAGGACTGTTTAATTCGTTCGCACGTATAGTAATAGTGATAATCACAGATGAAAGGAGTCAAGAGACTAGATGTCGATCAGAAACAACTTGAGAAAGCTCTTTCGGTGTATATCTCTCTTTAAAGTGAAAAGAACATGTTTGTGGCAACAGTATCGTGCGAGAGAATCTCTTCTTAGTTCGGATGAGCTCGTACCACGCCGGTCGAAGGCGAGACCGAGAGGATCTTTATCGCTCGGAAGCAAAGTGCTACGCCATCGTGGGTTCCGGGGTGTCGTCCCCTTTCCACCCCCCTGCTCTCTCCACCTCCAGCTGCGAGGTTTCCACGGCGCGGTAACGCGATAGAATATTCAAACGCAAAATAAAAAAGGGTTCCCGGACGACGGGGGGTATTGCATTAACCAAGATTGCTGACGATAAAATGAAAATAATGCGGAATGACGTGCGCGGCGAGGGAGAAGTGCACGCGGGCGACGGAGGGGGAGGAGAGGAGTGAGAGAGAAGGAGACAGGAGCAAGAGAGCGAGGGGATGAAAAACAGATAAAGATAAAGTACGAGCTAAAGTAGGTTCGTGGGCGAGGGAGTGGTGGGTGGAGGCAGAGCGAAAGATGAGAGGGAGCTGAGGAAAGGGGGAGAGAGTTGAGGGTGCTATAAGGGGGCAGAGAAGAAGAACAGAGGCACGGAGGAGAGGCGCCAGGAGTCGCTCGTGTAATTGCGTTAAAACTTCCGCCGTGCAAAAACACCCCCTCGAAACGTATTCCCCCTCGTCGTGGCAGCCTCGTCTCATCTCATCCCGTCTCGGATTCCCCGCGATTCCGCTCGCGAGAGAATCCCGCGTGACGTTTCCGGTCGCCGTCGACAAGCAGAGTGCGGTATCTTTAATCTTTTTGAAAAACGGAATTCTCATGGATGGGAACATGATAATCTTCCAAGATTTTGATACCAAGAAAAAAGTTCAATAAAATATACCAATAAACATTTACCGACAAGTGAAAAATATTTTATGTGTAGAGATATAAAAAAATTTTTGTTTATAGAAAGTAATAAAAACTACTTTGCGAACCTATATTTCTTTGATTTATTTGTCGTTAAATAGGAAAAGTGCCTACAAAGTTGTCGATGCACACGACAAGCCATGCCAACGTATGAAAGGAAATTTACCGACTTGCTTTCAAGAGCAGGAAGTTCTCTCGGCATCGTAAATTCTCCTGCTTTACATTTACTACGATGGGAACTTATAAAAGTACGCAAATTAATGGCTTGTCAATACCCGTAGCAATGTCAACAACGATGTTTTTTAGCCTATATTATTCTTCTCAACCACAAAGATACGCGTCGTACAGGTCCCAAAGGATCGATTGTGTCATTTTCTTTGTAGAAAAATAAGACGATTAAAGAAAAGGTTTTTTTATAATCGTATCGAAAATTTCTTTTATAATCGGCAGTTACGCGAAACTTATTCGAGCTTCTTGCTTACAAATATTGAACGCAGTTCACAAATTTTGGTGATGATTTTAAAACGGTATCATTTAAGTGTCTATTTCTCTTCCCAATTACGTCAATTAACTGCGAGTCTCTGAGTCATGTGATATTTTCTTTTGACATTTTGCGGGACGTATCGTACCGCGCGTGATTCGTTTTTCGCGCCGGACGTGATTGTTCGGGTTACGTGAGAGCTCGCGTGCTTTTGTTGTATAGATTTTCGTCAGGGCGCGCTGGAGTTTGTAATGTCGATTTTACGCGCCTTGGCGCCGTAAATCTCGATTTTCTAAGAATCCCCGTCACACGGCAAACATTACGTCAAGATACGTTAATCCGTCGTTCGTCGCGCTCGCTCGCTCGCTATTACGAAGCGCAAACCGGCGACAGTACTTCAACTGCGTCGCCGATTAAATATTAGTATTCCCGACCCGAAGCACCGGCAAAGTTTCGGATTAAGAGCACTTTCCCGGGCTCTCTTACTTGCCGAAACTAAGAACTATTCCGGCTGAAAAAACAAAACTCTCACTCTCTCTCCCTCTCCGATCGCATGGAAAAAAAAAAAAAAAAAAGAAAAAGAAACTCTCGAGATTTTTGTATAAACGTTCTTGCTTGTAATGCAATCTTGCGAAACAACGCGTAACAAAACCGAAGAGTCAGTTCACATTCTTACTCATTTGTAGAATGTGGGTTGGGTGTGAGCGTTTTACTATTTCATTTCTAAGAATAAAATAAGCACGTAAAGTGGATCATTATGAGCGTCACGGAGTGTGTGCCGGTACATTGACGTAACTACAGAAATAGAATATTTATTAGAGCTATCTAGATGACGCTTGTAACACCGGAAGCAGAAAATATGATTATATTGTCCTGTTTTTTTTTTTTTTAGCTCGTAAAAGATGTTTTTTTTCGGTTTTATTAATTTTTAATTTTCTGTTCTACTACTGGTCGAATCGTTCGGTCGGAAACGCGAGCTGGAATTGCAGACTGCAATTTCCGGTCATGACTACTTAAAAGGCTAACAAGTCTATTGTCTCGTTATTTTATTCACAATTCGCAAATTATTGAACAGATAGTTCGCGATAATTACTCTTGTTTCAGGACAGAGAAAAACAAGTGCAGTTTATAAATAATTTCATCCAAGCGCAATATAAGTCCGCGTTTAATAAATCCGCTACAAGATTTGTAACAAGAATCGAAAACATTGAGAAAATAAAAAAGATATACACACGAAGAAAAACTTTGAAATAATAAAGAAAAGAAAACATGCGCGATGTATAAATAACGATTATTATAAGTTCTCATAAAGTTTAAACATATTTTTTAAAAATACTTACATATTTTTATATCAAACGAGATAAAGCTGCAGAAAGAAGAAATAAACTTCAACACATCGCTCGAAACTTTCCAGCCAGGATAGAACGAAGTCTCGCTTTGGAAGAAGGTTATCCTTAAAGCGGAAGGATCGCGCTCTCTCGTCGGGCTCGCCTCTTTTCTTCCTTCTCAGGAAACGTTAAAGGAAAAGGGCGAAAGTCGAAAGTGAGCGAGCGAGAGAGAAAGACAGAGAGAGTTAATGTATTCGGTCGACAAGCGTAAAGTGTCGCGACGGCAATGTCGACGCGCTTTACCACGTAGCACGTAAAACGGAGAGATACCGCACGTGCAAAGCTCACGTACGACACGAGCTTACACGGTCGGTTGGCACGCGAGAGCCCTCGTCAAGAAAAAGCACCCGCGATTTTCTTTCCGATCTAACCTTCTTAATAACACGAGATACACACATATATGGAAAGATATTCTTACCACCGGCCACTTTCAAACAAAGATGACTCGGAAACGGAAATGTCATTTTTTCATTACTTACTGCGTTGAGAATCTGTATTCGGATTTCGATGCTCGCTTCTTTCGATACTGCTCCAAAACAAATTTACTCTCGCAATTTTATATTAAATACTGTAGAACACTCACGCGATGTTGTTTCGACACTCAGTTTTTATTTACGCTCGAAAAAGTCACTACGCGATAAAAACTCGGTTTCCATGTGAGTCAATGCGCGTCATATAAATCTTAAGAACGTTTGAGAAACCGAAAGACCTGTCTATAGAGGCGTGTTGCGTTTGTGACATAAACATTTTGAAGGTTATTAGGATTGGCGCGGCGGGGTGACCGAAAGGAGGCGCGCGTGCGCATGCCGCTAGTTTCACGGAACTCTCGCTGTTTGACGGTCACGGACTCGTCGTTTGCTTCTCGTTTTTTTCTCCTTCAAAGTGAATCGCGAGTGTCGGAGTGGCGATGTTTAACGCATCGGGCGAGTGTAATTTTTGGTGATTCCGGAGCAGCTGTACCGTGTTGAAATGGAATCGACAGCGATCACTTGACCGTGGATTCAAATTTTGACAAGGCGGTCGCGTGAAAGTGATTCTTCTTGACACAGTCGTCGCGAGAGATAAAGCTCCGTCGCGCAACTCGTTGTTGTTTCCGAAAGCTAATCGCGATTGACAATGAACATCGGAAGTGTCGAAACATCATCGGGCGAGTGTTGTGACTTATTAACTAAGCACGCAAAATTATATTTTTTTTTTGCACTGCGGATATTTTGCGCACATGTTAGAACTATACAGTCGCTAGTGCTCGCGGTGAGTTCAAATTTCGATATCGTAATTATGCAAAAAATCATTCTAACGTAAAAACGTTTGCAATAATGCAAATTGAGATTGCAGCGCGTTCTTACTTTGTTGAAAGTGAATCGTGTGTGGAAATAAATCCCGAGAGGGTGTTGAAATAGTATCGGACGACTGTCTTAGCGTATAAAATATCACGCAAGATCGTATTTTGTAGCAGCAATAAAAATGCTGATCAAGAATCAGACATGGCGTCAGTTTGTCGTTCGAAGCGCGACTTGCACTTTTTACACTTCGATCGAGATATCGATTTCGAGACATCTCGGCTAATTTACTTACTTTGCTCGCGATATTACCTACCTATGTGCGAACGAGGAAAAATGGCGGATCCGCGAACAGTGTTTCTACATCGTTTCATTGTCTTTGTACAACGCACGATTGCGATAATGTCGAAATAAATTAAACTGTGTAATTAGTGTAGTGTGTTCGCGAGCATAAGAAGCGGATTCACGTTCAGACGAAAGGCAGCGGAATGTGCTGAATCGGTATGTAAGAGCAATATTTTGTATTGACATGATTTTTATGATTATATATCGTTTTCAGTTTGAGAGCACATGCAATGCTTGACACGTAATGATACAAATATGTCACATAATATGAAATAATTTCTTTTATATAACGAAACACGTTTTATCTCAAGATAATATTCTGCGTGCGTGAATAAAGAAACATATTTTTTTTTTTTTATTTATTTTACTTTTGTACGGTATATTGTGTGTATCATATAATCTTTTAATAATTATTTGGCAAATTATGTCAATATCCAGTAATTACGGACATAATCGTTCAAGTTGTCGCAGTTGTTCTAATTGTCGCAGTATCATTTAAAACAAATATTAATATCGAGTGCCTCGAAGGCGCTTTGCTGATGAGTTGACAACATGTAATTTCCACAAACGAACAAGATTTTTTCCTCGACAGGACGAATAACGATCAAACGTGTATTACGCACGCACGATTCGAATCGGGAATCGGGCAGTGGTAACAGGACGTATAGAACACGACGCGAAAACAAAACGCCCACGCGAGTCCGGTTCGCGAACGGCGCATCGCTGGCTGGCAGAACGGGCGGCCAATCGGCGAAAAAAAAGCGGGACTAAAAACAGAGGGCCTGGATAACCGGGCGGCCAGGGGTGGTACCGTAATCCTGCGCCCTGCGACGAGGGGGTGGGGTAAATGCGCGGGTGCGACAGCGCGAATTCCCGTTTGCCCCCCACCACCAATGCACCTGCACGTGCATCCCGTTCGGTCGGCTCCATGCACCCGTTTTCTCCCACCCTCTTCCTCCTTCTCCACCCTCTTTTCGATCCACCTTTTCTCCCGTTGCGAGATGCGCAAAAATTTTTTTTTACCAGAACTATATATCGACACCCTTTGCGGTCAGTGTGTTCAAGAGAAAGAGAGATACTTAATGTTATAAGATATTGGAAATAGATATTTGTGAACTGCAGCCCTTTGTTCGTCACCTTTAGAGAGTATAGTTCACGACCCAGATTCTGTATATTCCAATTTTAATATTGTTATCACGTGTATTTTTCTGCGAATCTTTTTTGTCACAATCTTCTGCATCTTTTCGATCTCTCTCTCTCTCAGTCGCCGGTACTTCTCTCAAGGAATTTAGATCAGCGAGATACGACAAATCGCCGGAAACAATAAGACCGTTGCCACGTTCAATATACGTTTCATTGTGAACTGAGATTCTCACATCGATAAATCGGACCCTTCGGAGTTCGCATCGCATTTATGCAAACTCCGATCTTATCTCCTCCACCTCGTCCTAATCCACTTTCTCCTTTCTCGCCGGGAGCCGTCTTATTATATTTTTATCTTGTGTATCGCACTTTCTAACGGAACTGCTCTACATCTCTCTCTCTCTCTCTCTCTCTCTCTCTCTCTCGAGCGCGCGAAGTAATTATTTATTAGGGTCTATTTTGAAACGACCTTTTCTTCTCTTCACGCGATAAACTATATCGACAATATGTTCCGAATGTTATTACATATACGGACTGTTTATTGTATAACCACTGTTGCATCGGTATTATTTATCGTATTGTTATAACCTACAGGAAATTTCATATTCAAATATTAATCCCGGTGTCAAGTGTTCTTCAATTTATAATAATATGACAAGTGCGACAAATGCAACGGTTACGAAAAATGTTCTTTATAGATGCATTCTGTATTTTATTGCCACATTTTATTTTGACAATGCCTTCTTCATTGTTTACACTCCACGCTCTGAGCATAAATAATTCTCTTTATCTTCCTTTGACAAAGTGATAAAATCCGTCTCGCGATTGTCGACTTCCTGTCGCGGAAACTTCGCTTTGTCGGTCGCGCTTTCAGTCGCGGACTTAAGCGCCAAGTATAAAAAAGTCACATCACGGGTGGCGAGTTTGTCGTCGAATACCCTTCTCCTCTTCTACCCTCCTTGACACACTTTCGTTACCAGTGGTCGTCTTTTTTCTCTCTCTCTCTTTCTTTGCTTCCTGGTTTTCATCTCATCTCATCTCTTCTTCTGTCTACAAGATGAACAACAAATTCATTTATTTTTTTCATTAATATCGTGATTAGTCACGGATTTTATATTTAACATGCAACACCATTATGAAATTAAAGTAAATCAAAATATTTGTCCAAATTTTTTACTTCAGAAATGTAAATCTCAGAAAACGTGATGCGCGCGCACCTTTTTCTTTTCCGCGGGAGACAATCCCGATTAAGAAATTGTTGCTGTAAGAGAAGAAGAAGCATCGTGCGAGCGAGCGAACAGCCGACCTTTTTAATTCGTAACGGGCGAACGCGGCGAATATGAGCGGCCAATCGGCGGCATTTGCACGGGAAATCCGAAATTCCTGGCACGGACGAGCGATCCTCGCTGCATTAACGTTTCATCGCGCTCGGTACATACGGCAAGGCGGCACATCGATCGTTACAAACTTCGGACTCGAGTCGAGTGTTGGAGAGAGCGTTAGAGAGGAAGTACACACGTGTATAGATGGATAGGTAGATAGATAGATAGAACGTGGGGGAGAGGTGAAGAATAAAATAGAGTTTTACTTCGTATTCTGAGGCGGTAAAGAATAAGAGTGTACGTGCATAAAAATTGACAACATGTGAAAATTGCTACACGAAAGAAAGAAAGGAAGAAAGAAAGAAAGAGAGAGAGAGAGAAAGAGAGAGAGAGAGAGAGAGATTTCATAAATAACTTGCTAAAAATCCCGAGTTAACATAAAATAACAAAGAAATTGATGACAAAAGCTTTATAGTATAATATCGTAAATCATATATCTCTTATTTTATTTAAATGATTAATTCTTTTTGTGAGCTTCATATAGCTTGAGCTACTGTCAAATGTATTTCTGACAGTTATATGTGTGAGATAAAAATAATAGCGCGAGCTCAGCGTTTGCGTTTGTCCGTGTCTAAAAGATATCATTTTTTTTTAAAAAAGTAATTTTTCTTCAGAACTATAAAAACAACGACACAATAAATTTTATGTAAAATAAAAAACGAATAGAGAAAAAGAAAATGCAAAATTTATTTATTGAAACTATTGTAGATTGAAATAAAAAATCAGATTAAAAAAAAACACACAAGTATAAAGATACAATCGCGAGGAACAGAAAAAGAGAGAAAGAAGAAGAGTGGAAAGAACGGAATGAGAAAGTCACAAAGAGAGAAACGCGAAAGGAAGAAAGACACACGGCGGGAGAGTAAGTTGACTTTGCATTATTTAAGCGGCGTCCTAGCGCCGTAACACGTGTTCTTTTCAAGTCGCACCCCCTTCAAATATTCAGGCTGACGTCACCGCCGTCATATTCCTCTCTCTGGCGGAAACCCTGAAAAGCGTGCACACGCTTCGAGCACGTATTTTCTTCGTCTCTTTCTCTTCTCTTCGCGCGCGAGAGGATCTCGTCGCTTGCACTTTCCTCGAGGTGCATACACTTGCACCTGACTGGTGGATTCATCATCAGAATCTTCGAAACCATCTTTTCGTCATATCGTTGAGACTTGATTTTTTAAATCCGCGGCAGTCGATTCTCGTATATTTACGTTTGAATAATGTTCATCGGAGATATCAAAGCATTTATAAAAAGATTATAACTTTCTATCCTTTTGTAAACATGCAAGAGCGTTTCTCCAAAGTAATCTTGTTGAAGTTAGAACGTGATTGTGTTCGAAGTAAATCGCACAGCTCAAACAAGAACGTTGAGAATGTATAGTTGAGAAAATAAGGCCGTACTCTATAAAAGGGTTAATAATAACTATAAAATGAACTATAAAATGAATTATACAGTTAATAATAAAATAAAAGTCCTGTTCTTCTCTATTAATTACTTACTCTTCGGCACTTTACTTCTTGATTAAGTTTAAACATCTATCTTAATATATTTCTGTAATTCCTTAGAGTACCTTCTGTCCGAGTAAAATGCAAATAAAGTCCTACCGTTCTGTGTTTCGCGCAAAGAGCTCCTCTTTCTTTCTTAAAAATTCATTTAATCTGACGTCGTATACCTTTTCGCGCACTGCAGCTATAACTCTCCGAACGATAACAATTCTGCCGAGTGCAAAGGATTAAGGAAATGAATCGCGCCAATCGCCCCGGCCGCCGCGCGCAATCCGCGCGCCGCTTCGCATGTGCAAAATGCGCGCGTGCTCGCCGTTTCTTCAATCATTTTAACGGGTTTTCTCGGCGCATTTATCATTCGCGATGGATGGCGAGAGAGTCGATTCTGGCGCGCGCGCGTTTGTTCGCGAATTGTTTACGCGGCGCGACGCCGCCGTCGCCGCGTAAGAGAGAGAGAGAAAGAGAAACAGAGAGAGGAGAGAGGAGAGAGAGAGAGAGAAAGAGAGTGAGAGAGATGCGAATTCTCGTCACGCCGGAGAGTTACCGCAGTCTGTTAACGACTTTACACTTGTTTCCGTAACAGCGTTCTCCCCGATTGTATGTCCCTGCTTCTACTCAGACTTTCACAAAAGCTTTGCTACTCCCGTCGTCGTTGTCGCCGAAGTCGGCTGCGCGCGTCTAAACGTCAACCGGCGCTTGCTCGCTCGCTGGAAAATTCGTTTCCTCGAGGGAAAATCGCTTTCCGAGCTCGTTGCCGATCGTCGCTTCGATTTTCGAATCATTCTGGAATGATTCTTGAATGCGCGGAAGTAAGAAACGTTTCCGCGAGCTCGTTACCTCACATCCATAGGCATAAAGAAACCTGGCGGAGAAGACAGCGGAAACGATTTCCGATGTCGCATCGATCACGAAAGAAAACGGGGAAAAATTCTCTTTCGAAATGTGTAAAAATTATTATTACGCGTCTTGATCAATCGAGACGCGGCGGTTAAAAAGAAAAAAATCGTAAGAAGAAAAACGGCAACGCAAAAGTTATTTCCTTGCCAGCGTGGATTTCAAGGCATTTCCCTCGTAAGGCACGTAAAAGTCGTTCATGATTAATGCCCCGATGCTTAACGTTCCACGTGCAAGCTTTTGTCTATCCAGTTATGTTTGCGCCGCGAATAAGTCACGAGGAGAAGCGGATGGGACGTTTGTTTCCGCAAGCCAATTTCGTGATCGGATCGATACGTGCTTTCGGAAAGGAGGATCTTTCGAGCGAGAGCTAGAGAGAAGCCGCGCGCGCGGCGGCGGCGGCGAGTCGATGCCACCGCGCACACCCTCAAAAGCAGAGTGCGGACTTACGTCACGCCCGCACGGCGGCCTTTATTATTTAACACTTGAGAACCTCCGGCGAACGTCTGAATAGGCCATTCAGCCGTGTTTCTAAGGGACCGTTAAGTTATTCTGTAGGTATATAATTGACGCCGAAGTCCGCGTGGGACTTTTGCCGCGCGCGCTCTCGCGATAAACTGCTTGAAAAACATCGAGTTCCGTTTTTATTTCGCGGGTTCGCCAGGTTCACCCACCAGCAGCCGCGCACACCGTTTCCTTTCTTCGTCTACTTCCTACTTCTTTTGTCTTACATCTCTCTCTTTCTCTCTCTCTCTCTCTCTCTCTCTCTCTCTCTCTCTCTCCGCGCGCGCGACGACGTCGCTAATAAACCGTTCGTCGCGACTCGCTGAAGGGTTCGTGTGTCGAATTAAAGGCGGCCGAGCGACGTAATTGAAACTTTATTCCGGCCTGCGAGCGAAAACATCGGGAACCGGCCGAGTGCGAAAGGGAAAGAGGCACAGGTGAAGTCCTACAAGGGTCCTCTGTCCATTGTTTCCACATCGCGCTTGAGGTCCGACGAGCCGCGACTCAGTCAGTAAACCTCCTCAAGGCTCTCATTTTTTTTTTTTTTTTGCTCAGTGTTGATGATTCACGAAAGAAAAAGAATTTCTTGTACAATATTTTTATAACACACATATCGAGCCGTCGATGATAGATTAGATCATTTTTATTATTCGGCCGGGACGACACTAAAGAGACACATTAACAGGATGTTTATTATTAGAATATAGAAAGAAAACATACATGAATTGACTTCATTAGGTCTTATCGCGTTGTTAAATTGATGGCATCTGATATAATGGAGTATAATAATTTACAAAGTTAGTCCAGCTTACAAAAGAATGTGAAATACTTCATTCATCCGCGCCATTATAGTCCCTTTGTATTGTATAATTCAGAATCTATTATTGTAATCTAGGCTATTATTATAATCGTGGATCTTTTTAAGACTTATTCATAATTGAATAATATCCTCGATGCTTCTTTCATCTCGGCCGTCGTACATCTCTCGCACGTACTTTATCTCTCTTTTCTTCCATGCAACACTTTTTTTTTTCAACCGATGTTTTTATTACGTGTTCTAATACCGGACGAAGATAAAAAGTATAAAAACATGGGAACGCATCCGACTGTAAATTGCGAATTACAGTCACAGGTTGGGAGCGAAACGCGTTAAGATGTTATCAGAATGTGTGTTGCGCACGCGGAAGATAATCGGATGCACGCAAGTAGATTGTGAATGAACGGATTATCCGCCAAAGCACAGCAGCGTCGCTCTTTCAAAGAGTTTCCCTTATTTTCTTTCGTTTCGCGTTGTTTCTTTGCCGTCGTTCTTCTTCTCTTCTCCCTTTCTGTTTTTGCGTTGTGTGCCTTTCCTCTCTCTCTCTTCTCAGATACGCAGAGGAAAAGGGGTAAGAATAGCGAAGTGGTACTCTTCAGAAGCGCCTGTCCGTCCTGAAGTATGCAGAAGACGCACTCATTTGCTCAGCTTGTCATGAACGGCGGAGTGCATCTCGTCGTGTCGCACCTGCAAAGATGCATCGTCTCTGAAAATGCACTCGTGATCGCATCTAAATTCGCTAAATATGTGACTTTTCGTTTACATCTTCTGTTATTAACTCGCACAACACGGACATCACAAATTGTTTTATAAATGTTTTTTAACACATATAATCATTTTAATATTTCTATGTGATATACTCTTAGTCAGTTGAAAAAGTTTTATCCACTTTAATTCTCTTGAGCAATGGACTTATATTTTATTTCATTCGTTCATCCAAGCAATCGTTTTCGGCCTGTAATAGGAAATTCTCTTTCAAGTTCGACCGCGGATCTTACATCTAGTATACTCGTATATAGCGGTATTCTAGAGTTAAATGAGAATTGTGCAGGCGTTCTCCAGAAATCTGGTTTGCGGGAACAAACGCGTTGCGTGCCGCAGATAGGATTTAGTAGATGTAAAGAGAGTGAGCGAGAGAGAGAGAGAGAGAGAGAGAGAGAGAGACAATTCGAAAGTGGTGAATGCACAACGTCGGCGACGGACGTTGTGATAGATTATAAGCGGAAAAAACGAGTCTTAATATACGATACGACAGCCGTGTCCGCGGATAAATATAATGCCGGCGCGAGTGACAGCGCAAATACATGCTCGCGCCGATTTCATTATTATCGCGCACGCAGCGCGCTCCGCTTCTGTCCACATGGTGACACAAAAATACACACGCACACATATACGTGCGTTGTGTGTGTGTGTGTGTGTGTATGTTGCACATATCGGCAGTGATAAAATAATATTTTATCACGAGACGAGATTCGCAAATGTCGTAGCGGAGGCGACGGCGGCGGCAGGTATGCGCACCGCCGGCACCCGGTGCATCATATATTTAACGTCCCGTCCAGACATTTATTCGCTTACTCAAAAATACGCTCGATTAGGAGAGATTGAATTTGACCGTCGGGCTATGGATTTTTGCAACGAAATTGCGACGACGGATCAAAATATCAATTAGCCGGGGCTATTTTTTTTTAAATCTGCCGGAACATTCATTATCAATAATACAAATGGCGCCTAATGTGACAGCCGCGAAAATCCGCCATCTCTTTCTCGTCTTACTGCCATCCGCCCTTTTTCCCTTTCCCTCCGCGTCAAGTGCAACGCGCACTCTCTGACGAGATTGTCACGTTCTAATTCGTGATCGCGAAATTATCTGCGAACGAGATCTCTCATTTTCCGCGTCGTTAATTCGTGCACGCGCGAGAAACGATCAATATCTCTTTTTTTCTCTCTTTCTTGTTTTAAATGCAAAGTAATTTTCATTTTTTAAAGATTGATTCTTGTTCAAGTCATTAGTTTTTTTTCGAGAAAGCAAAAACTTCAATTTCTGTCTGATGGTATTAAAGTGACATTTGTTCTCGAAATTAAACATAATAAACAATATTTCTTCAAATAAGAAATAGAATTCAAAATATAATAACTATTAACATAATTATATTTTATATACAAAATTAATGATTTTATTTTATATGTAAAATAATTATAAACAACAAACAATGTACAAATTTAATTTACAAAAAAAAAAAAAAATGTGCTTGAGAAAAAAATGCGAAATAATTTGAACACTCTGTAGAAACTGTATGTGTGTACAGTAGCGATCATTAACGGCGATAGTTAACGAGCGATGGTAATCGCGGACAACCGATTCGATCGGGTGCTTATCTCGAAGTCAGTGAAGGTGCGATCAGCAGAGAAGGATCGCGATAGATCAATCGGCCGGTTCGTCCCACGTGTCAACCCCCCACCTCTCATGTTCTCCCGTCTCCGCGACGATGTAACGGCATGTTTTTCAACGGTTCACTGACTGACCGGATAATTTGCATGGCTCGTCCGTCGGGTTTCTTCGGCTTTCGTTCATATCGGGAGTATAACTCATTCAGAACTTATCGTGTCGACATGTGTGAATCATGAGCCGCTATCATTAAACTGTTACATAGTGTGTAAGTGACAACCGGAACTCCGGTAAGAAGTGGTCGGTGAACAGGAGTTTTTACTTGCGCCTCGGGATCGGTATCGCACGAGCCGGCAAAATGGAACTTTTTTTTGTCACGCTCTTGAATTTTTGTGTGACGGATGAATGAGCGCGGCCGACCGTAACAGCTGCGACCGTATGAATGAATGTAAATTGAATGCTGTGACGGATCTCATCGATCGGTCGTCGCACCTTTTTGCGGCGTTCTTGAGGCCGAATTAATTCCGACTTGATCGTGACACACGTATATTGCTACTGCAATACTAAACGACGACGCTTGTGTACATATACAGACATTATTTCATTTGTAAAGATGTTATTTCAAAATGAATTGAAAACGCTCTTATCTATTACGTTGATGGGCGCATTATTACGACTGCTATTGCCCAATATTCCCTTGGGTCTCACTTGATAAAGTTGGAAGACGTAACGTTGGATAACAAGTTAGATAATATTTTATCGTCAATTATGTTATTAACTTTTTTATCTCGTGGCATTATTTATAAATTTTCCCGCCGCGCGAATTAATATAAAAATTTTCTTTTACTTGAAAATTTTTATTCGTTAAATAATTTACATTTTGCTTCTCTTGTTGCCGCGCAACGTTAAATATAATTGCCGTAATTACAATTTTCTCTCTTGTAATACCTCGCAAAACGACACGTCGTGCAAGACACCCAGTAGAAGCAACTGCCGCGCGGTCCGCGCGCAGCTGCCGGCAGTATCCAAGCGAGATTGCGACTTATTAAATAGGTTAAAGCTGCAAATGCGATAACGATAGTAATTAGAGCCGTACGTGGCGCGCGCGGCTACGGGTGGAGAACATCTGCCTGTCGTTAGATTTGCGAACTGGCGTCACGACGTCGTTGTCCTCTCATCAGTTTCCCCGATGATCCGATCGAGACCGTTTGGTGGATAGAAGAAGGAATCGAATAGAAGGCAGAAGAAGTGCGGAAAACGACGCAATGATGCGAGCGAGAAAGAAGTGGGCGATAATGAAATCCATTACTGTAGTGGTCGTCGTCGTCATCGCCGCCGCCGTTGTCGTTATTATTATCGTAACATGCATATAATGCTACATAATGTGAGTCGTCGTGACACACAAGACGTGGGTCGTCTGATATAGTCGTTGCACAAACACTCTCTCGTCTTTCCGACGCGATTATAAATCTCGTTACGATCGAGAGCGCGCGCGTGCGTATACAGTACAGTCACCTGGTTGCACTACAGAACGAATCCATCTAGTCTGGATGTTTCGAGAGGAGCGGCAAATCTTTGCGCTTTTCTCTGTGAAAACATTATCGAATTGAGAAACGAAACGGTTGGTAACAAAAGTACATTGCAGAACAGAATTGTTGAAATTACGTGTGGCGCGCCAGTGCGCCAAATTGCGCTTTCCGAAGCTACACGGAAAGTTGCGATATTTACTGTGTTGTATGGTTGCAATATATATTACTTAACGCGCGTCTAATAGCGTATTGCGGAGTGTTGCGAAACGTCAGACGATAGGCAGAACGAGAAAGAATTATTTTTTAATCATATCTCGTCGAAAATAGAACGTAGATAAATGAATTTATCGCCTCTTTCTTCTTTTCATCTAATTACTGTTTGATACCATTCACCTATTATCCCCGGTGTGTATCGTATCTTTTATAGTCCGGAACGGGCGAAGAACGGGAAATCGATTTGTTCAGAGAAGTGGGCAATAAACACTGTCCCTTATGCGAGTTCGCACCTACATATATCCGGGTTTTCGTGACGCGTACGAGGTGAAATAGAAACGATGAAAACTCTGCGCCAATCCGCGGAGCTCGGGCGTTTCCAAAGGATTGATTGACGTTTCAATTTGCAAATGCATTTATGGATAGTAAGCGGGCACGCGTATCGATTCATTACGGTGGGATCGCGTGAGCGCTGCTCTAAGGGCGGCCGCAATTAGTCATTAATCGGCAAAGCGCGTTCGATCGCCGTTCCGGAAAATCTCGAGTTCTTACCTCGACTATACGCGCGTCCAAATAGCGAACATATAATTATACGATAAAATCCATTTAGCTTGACGGCAAGAGAAGCCCGAGAATAAAAAGTCGCCATTGTACAGCGTTTTTGCGTCGAAATTTTGTACTGCAATATTTCTTTTGAAAGAAAAACTCTAACTTTACAACTTGTTTTGTCAAATAACTTATTGTTTAATTATTACGTAAATATCAATATCCGAGTAATATCTTGCAGCTTTTCGAAGAATTCATCTCTCAGTCTTTAATATAAATTTTTTTTTTTTATCCTAAAGACCTGGAGAAGATGCGTGCAAACGTTACGTAATTTTGATGCGGTGAATCGATTATCCTCGACTGACGATGACGACGACAATTATGACGACGACGACGGCGACGACGGCGATGACAATAATAAAAACGATAATACACGCACCAGGTCCAGGGCCGTACTACACAAGGTAATGTCCGCCAGGATGGCTCCATCAGGGCAGGTTATGATTCTCTAATTGAACCGACCCATTCAGCCGGTCGCATGCAGAATAGAGCCTACATCCTAGACCGTGCCGTCGTCATTCTAATGGCGAATTACATCAATATTATATGCAGATTTTGCCGCGGCGAACGCTCGTAAGCGCGCGCGCGCTTATGCGTAGATAAGTTATTACGCATCGAGCGAGCGAGCAAGCGAGCGCTGTTAAGTACGCCGTATGGTTTCTCTCTCTCTCTATCTCTGTCTCTCGTTCTCGGCGATTGTGCATTTCGCTATACAAACGACGGTCGTTGAGAATACAATGCTATAGCAATACGTACGGATCCGGTCATATACATGCATTCGAAAATATATATATATAAAAGTAGTTGATAAAGACGTTTGCAATGCGCGTTCTGCAAAGATATAAAGATAGAGAAGCGAGAATCCGTAGATACATTCCAGATATGTTATCGTGAAGAAGTCTAATGTATCACGTCAGATTTAATAATTTATTTATAACGATATTCACGTTATCTCTCTCAGAGATATCATTACGCGCAACATTGCGTGACGCGGGCGGCTAAATAAATATATTTGCGTACTCTGGGAAATTCCACAATTGAATAAAAATACATTCTCGGAAATTTTTCTGTCGCCGATCTCACGTCTGATTATTCTATTATGTAAAAATAAAATCGAGTTCTTTTGCAATAAAATTAATTTAATGGGAACTCGAAGGAATTTAATTACAAATCCAAGGAAAAATGATAGTTAATTCATAGTAAACCGGTCTCTCTCTTTCTCTCCCGATCTATACGTTCTAGTTCGGAGGACATGGTCGAGAGATTGGAGTTTTTGAATCCGCGGTTTTGAAGTTTCAAGGACGCGCACTTCAGGTTTTTTCTCCGAAAGATTCTCAACGTCGTCGCGCTCGCGACCGTGGAAAAGAACACGACGAGCATCTCTGACGATCGACATGCCGCGAGTGCACACGAGCGTGTGTGCGCGCATCGCGGTACTTCCTACCGATGCGAATAATATAACCCAGATTTGCGCCAATAAGCCACATCCTACCGCCGCGCGACTCACATACTTACGTAGCAATAGCCGACACGTACACACACAGACACAGAATTACACTAGAATATAAAGTAGAAATAATAAGGCGCGGAGAGTAAATCCGACCCACTTAACGCTACTTAGCGCTTATGCTGAATACGCTTATGTTTTGCACAACATTATATCACATGAGAAGCGTGTAACTGTGTGTGTCTTCGCGAGTGTTACGTAAGTCTCCTCTTCCTCCTCTTCCTCCTCCTCCTCCTCCTCCTCTTCTTTTTTCTCCTTTGCTCTGCTTCTTTGCTCATCTCTCCGCTCTCATCGTCGAGCGAGGATCGATCGCACTCGCCGAGACGAGGCGTGGGTCCGAATTGTAACGCATCTTGATCCGTCGAAGGAACGGACGCATCTCTCTCATTTCTTCTTTTCCGCAATCAGTGACGCGAAAAGTTGATATCTTCCTCGTCCGCCACGCGAGGGAACAATTTCAGAAGAGATCTCAGAATAGATTCACGCCGACCTGTGTCTTTCACACACAAATGTACTTATTATTAGAAACTCTCGGAATATTTTTCTTTAGAATATTTTTGGAACACAACTCTTGTTTCTTAGAGTACTTGCACAATATTATCGCCTACACAACATATGTTCGCGCGACCTGTGTATGTGTGTTTCTCGTCTCATACCGTCGATTTTGTCTTACACATATTCTTCAATGGAAAAGAAGGCGCGCGATTAATTTACTCTACATTAATCATATCGGGCGGCGATAAGCCGTTGACAATTTATTCGGCGGCTTTTCTAATCGCGGTTAACCACATGTACACACGGTCCACGCGAGCGCGAAATTCGCGCAGCGGCGCGCACACGTTTCTTCCCCGTTTTTCCTCTAAAATTAGAGGGCACAATGCTGCGTGTAATTTATCCGGCGCTGAAAGAAACGCGTCATTCCGGTTATAAAAGAGACAATAAAGAGTATTAAAAGCGGAGAGCCAACAATGCAGATTGCGAAGGCTGCAATAATACGGTAACCTTCATAACGTTGCGCGACGGTACGTTCGTAAAACTCGGTGCGCATAATGCACATATCATTCGTAACAGTACCAATTTTATTATGCACAATGTACAATTTATTTCTGTCGGCGGGAGCCGTCGTCGGGGACGAGAAACTGTGGAGAGAGGGAGAAAAAAGAGAGAGAGAGAGAGAGAAAGAGAAAGAGAGAAAGAGAGACAGAGATAGGTGCCCGATGACGAACAAGCGAGAGGAGAGGAGAGAAGAGAGGAGAGAAAAACGCGCAACGTTCGAGCGTTGTGACGGATAAAAATATTCTCTCGTCGCGAACAAACTGTAAAACAATGTGAAATCGCGCACACGCCCGCAGGAATAACTATTCTTGGACCGACAATAATGCCGCTTATCAATAATTTACTGCGTCGTGATGCAATATTCTTTACTGCCAATCAATTAAGATAAGTGCAGCACGGAAAGCGATCGGCGAGCTCCTTTCGAACGCTGGTATAGAAAAAGAGAAATAGAGAGAGAAAGAGAGAGGAGAATGAAAGAAGTCGTCCACCGAATGTCGAAGTGATTTACGTTACAAATAATTGTAACATATGTCATGGAAAATTAAACGGAATAATTTCAAACTTCGTTTCCAGATCGAATCACAAAAGATTCTACTTATCTATTAATAAGACAAATTGTTCCCGGAGAATATTAGATCCAGTTATTGTTATTCGATACAAGGTGTATATATATATATATATATACACATATATATTCACGGATCCTGGTATCTACCACGGAGTTTTTCTCAGGACTTCACGATAATATATCGATAATATTGCCGCATCTCCTCTCTATTATTTTTTCATCAGCAGTAATTGTCCGGTTAAAATCACACGAGGACGTAAAAGTCTGTCTTATCAACGAATAAGTTTACCGATCTCGCAATTTTTGTTTCACGGTACGCACGCGAGACGGAGAAGAATGATAGAGCTCTCTCTCTCTCTCTCTCTCTCTCTCTTTCTTTCGCGCGTTCGCAATTTTCAACAATACATCTCGTTGATCCTCTCTTTCCCGCCGCCGCTCGTCAATTTTCTTCTCCCCGTGTTGTTCGCGCGCACGCCGCTCTCGCATATCGCATTTACCGCCGCCATTGCCCCCCTTCCTCCATCCTGGCCTCGTGTTATATAATAAATTATTTCATAAATTAAGAGCTATTAACGGGTAATTATCCCTTGCGTGTGCGTGTTTTTCCGTGAACGCGGTTGCAGGACACGTTGCGGGAAATGCGCGAACATGGAATAGAGAGAAGGAGAGGAAAAGAGAAAGAGAGAGAGAGAGAGAGGAAAGCGAGAGGAATTTATTCCCTATTCTGGCATGTAAATTCCTCTAAGAACAATAGAAATATAAAATTGTAGAAAACGCTACGTACAGATGAAAGCAGAAAAAGAGCGAAAGAGAGAGAGAGAGATAGAGAGAGAGAGAGAGAGAGAGAGAGAGAAGAGATGGGGAAAAAAAGAATAAAATGAAAATAGATTAGAAACTATGCCTGGACGTTAATTGGCTTTTATACGGAAAGGAACCAAGTGCCACTTACAACAATTTGTTACTAAAGTATTGAATGTAGTTGGTTTGTTAAATAGATTAAAACTCACATTACTGTGCTGTAAATCACGTTTGTAACACGGTACGCAATTTTAGTTTTTGTTAGAAAAAACATATGGAAAAGACCACTTGAGGTTGTTTTTTTATCAACATTGTCTACTTAGCTTGAAAGAATATCGATTTATATTGTATTATCATATAGATAGGTATATATCGCGCTTGTTTAGCTTGGGTATCGATTTTTTTCAATCTCTGTACGCTTGTTCAATTATTGCAACTTCTCATGTTGCTCGCGCAGGAAACCGACGTCTTGCGGCACAATAAATGTCTAATAAAGCAAAGTTTAGTTATCATGTCGAATTAATAACGATTGCTCGCTGCATAAATGAGCGGACATGTGCATGATAATTTATCTCCATTACATTCCGCACAAATGGACTCGACGGCGAAGAAAAGATGCCTTCTTTACGGAATGTAGAATAGAGCAAAATTTACTCCGTGTACATTCAATGACTGGATTCTTTCTTCGGAACGAGCGTAAGTACGCTGTTCGTCACGCATGAATCAATTTACGACGTCCCCTTTTACACGTCGAATTCTTTCTCGCCAACGGCTCTCGCACGTTCGTTTCCAAAAAATAGAAGCCCAATCCAGAATTGATTAATAAATTTTTGTTAATTCAGTACAGAATAGTTTACTGCTTTCTCCGATTACTTTCGCTCTTGTGTTAGATGAAATGAAATACTCCTCTCTATCCCCGCGCATTGTTTTTTTTTCACATTATAGTGCACACTCGCGAGCGAACAAGATAACGCGAGCGAAGCGATAAAACTGACTGGCGGAGAGAAAAATAGGAGACGAAGTAAACAAAGATAAAGTATATGTAAGTATATGATAATTGCGTTGCCGTTCAAACAATGACATAGTTTAGACCGCGATATATAGCCGATGCGCAGTAAATATATACATATATATGTATATATATATTACATCTATACAAACATATGTATATATATATATACATATGTACACATATGTATACATATGTATATATGTATACATACATGGTTTGGTGCGATAGCGTTTATCTCTATGTAGAAAACTCGTTCTCCAAACTTATGTAAGCTTACTATGTCGACTCTGTGAAGACGAGTCAGACCGACACCGACACGACCGACAATCCGCCGCGTATAACGACCGTTGTTATTGTTGTTATTGTTATTTAGATAATACCGTGCTGTTGCGCAACGAACCTCAGCCAGTGCGATAACCGGCGTGGTTTATCGTTCGCCAGGAAACTGCATCGTTCTCCCTTTCTGCCTCCTTTTTTTCTCTTATTCTGTCTCGCCTCCTCTTTTTTCGTGCACTCTCTCTCCCGGTTTCGGTCCAACCGGAAATCGGTCGTTAAGCCTGAGGCAATTATGGTCTCGGTGGCACGTGCGCGATCGGTAACTCGTTCGGTTTCGCATCTTGTTGTCGTGGTTGTCATCACTGACAAGCGCGAGCGACGACGTGTGGGAATATTTATTGCAAGTGTCGATACACAGGGTGTTCCATGAGAAAGTGATGTACGTGAATACAATTATTGACAAACACAAACTGAGCTTTCTTGTAATTTATTATACAATTTATCTTATCCTTCGGACCTTTGACATCACATATCTTAGCAATTAAACTTCAGATCAGAGTCAAAGAGAGATAAAATATATATTTTGTTTTTTAATCGTAAACGTTCGCGTACGCGTTAATAAAACTACATTACTTTGTAAGTAGCGCATGACTTTATAAATATCTAATGTAGTTACTCCGGGTTGTACGAGAGGTCGAAGCTCAAATTTCCATCCCGGCGAAATACAATGTTTGCGTAACTCGTTATATTTATTTATACGCGACAATTGACGCTCGCTCGCGCATCATTTTGTAAATATTACCGCGGCGGGTGCGCGTCGTTATGCGCGTCGCATTTTTGCGAATGAAAATGAGCCGCGATCGAGTTCTGCTCGTCGTCGCCGCCGCCGCTGCTGCCACCGGGAAGGATCGTTGACGGCTGTTGCAAAAGCGCGCGCGGCAGTCAATGAATCGTCCGACAATTATCGAATTGAGCAGCGAAGCGAGCGCGTACACGCGCGCGACGTATGTAGAATAAATTAACCATCGGTGAACGAGATACTCGTCATTAGTCATGAAAAAAAAAAAAAAGAAAAAACATAAACACGCGTCGTCGCAGCACTGCTGTACCGTTATTCTAATTTCTTACGCGCGTCGCATTTTCCTGTTATTTCCGCGAAACGCCGCCCGCCGGCAATTATTCTCACGCGTACCGAGAGTTCAATACGTTCGCTCGCGCGCGGAGTGTATCGTGTTTGGATACCACGAACTCTCGCTAGCACTTCTCCGAAAAACGAATTGTGTTGGCTGTTTTGCATATTGATCACGCACGGACAGCATGCCGATGATAAATATTTCCGAATCTTTACACATTCGAGCAACCGGAGTTTTGTGTGTAATTTTATTATCTTGGAACTTATCGGATCATATCGGCGCGCGAATTGCGCCCGAACTATTCTCCAATGATTTTCTGAACACGTCGCCATGTAGTTTATTACGACAATCACGTATGCACGTAATTTAATTATAATTTAACGTCGCGACTACTTAATGCGGAGAAATTTAACTTTGTTGCATACACTCGTTGGCCGAACCGTCGACGTTTTCGTCTCGTTTCGACAGGCCACGCGATGTTTCGACGTAATTAGCCGGATGAGCCTTTGCGCGACGAGATATTATAAAATTACGTCACGAAAAGAGGGCGGAAGAGTGAGGGTGAGAACGCGGGTGACTGTGTAATAATAATTTGTTTCCGCACTGTGTGTGCCGTTTCCCTCCTTTCTCTTCGCGTCCATGATTCTTCACTTTCGACGTAAATCCATTTTCTCCCGTCGCGCGCTTTAATTGCAAACGAGTCATCAGAATACGCGCGAATTGAGAATTATAAAGTATCCGCGAAACCAACAAATTTCTACAAATTCGTCGGAGAAATATGCGGTTACTCTGTTGTAATGCAAATCTCGAAAAAGAAAAGAACTTATTAGCGTTCGAAAATAATGAACTTCTTTGTTGTCTTAATCTTGCACTCGATGTATAATTGATTTTGTTTATCATGTTTATTGATGTACTATCAAAGTCGCTGCTAACATTCAGCTCGATTTATTTTCCATCGAATACGCGTGTATGTGTACGCTTCCTCGCGACGTAACGAGAATGAAAGAGAGAGAGAGAGAGAAAGGGCAGTCGATGGGGGAGGTTTCAATGTGATACGCGCGTGGCCGCGCACACAATTTAGAAATCGGGTCGTCAATCCGTCGTAAATCAAGTTCGGGCAATTAAATGCGACATAATTTTACGATTAAAGTTTTTAGTGGGCGAGCGAGCGCGAAGCGGTAATGGAACGTTGCACGCGCGCGAGCGGACCGAGTGTGTATTAAATGGTAAAATCCATATCGAGCTGCCGATCTGCTCTCCTCATCGTTTCTGTCTTTCCCCGTTCCTCTCGAAAATCGCGCATTGCGAGTACGACTGTACTCGTCTCACTCGTTACACGCTCCGCTACAGAAGCGGGTGGCAGCGAAGGAGCAGCGACCTTTGCCGCCTGTAAGTCGACGCGTAAGCTCACGGCGGTCCGGCTCTTCTTTCACACGAGACGAGTCTCGGCGAATAGGCTACTAGCTGCGACAGCTTGAAACTTCTTTGAATGAGAAAGGGAGACTTTCATTTCGAATGCAATTTCGGTTTTCTCTTTAAACGTGATATATATTCTCTGTGTGTAGAAACCGCGAATTGAAAAACAGCCAAGATTTGTGCATATCATATGCCAAATACGCATATAATTGTACGACTTACGTAATAACCAACAAAATCGGACAAAGTAGCAGCTGTCATGTGATTCGGTGCAGCTCGCAATTATATGTACAAGTGAAACGTAATATGTATATTGGAACAACAAAATTTT
This sequence comes from Pseudomyrmex flavicornis, assembly GCA_014825475.1. Taxonomy (NCBI): domain Eukaryota; kingdom Metazoa; phylum Arthropoda; class Insecta; order Hymenoptera; family Formicidae; genus Pseudomyrmex; species Pseudomyrmex flavicornis. Next base: position 40,455 of record QVNW01000608.1, read on the forward strand.
CTGACGCGTTGCTCTCCCCAGCTCACGTGATACGTCTCTCCCTCTTTCTCTCTGTTAACTTAAACTCCGAAGATATAATAAAATCCGCGCAAGCCAGGTTTTGTAGGCGCAGAAATAGACAAATGTATATAATAGTAACGTTACTTCGCATACTTGCATACATTCGAACATCGTTGTTTAAACAGCGCGTCACTCTTCTCGTGACACAGAATGTCAAAAATATACTTGTGCTATTTTTAAAAAATATCGAAAAAAAACTATTAAAAAACAGATGTAAAACAAATGTGTTTATTCATATTTTTCGAAGTAAATGAGTGAACAAGAATAATAATATACTGTGTCGGAGCATTATTTAAAACGGATTATAATTACTTTCTATTTAATGGCCAAAGGTCATTAAAGCGGATAAAACTTATACTTCGAAATTGCCGAGAGAGGAAGAGACAAGACACGATAGAAGTATAGGAGAGAAGAAGCCGGCGATGCGACGACAGGCGTCAGTTTGCCGGTGCCGTTCTCGTCGTCGTTCTCTCGTCCGTCGTCGGCGATAGTCCAACGTGTCAGACGACGACAACGCACTACCTTCTTGACAGAAGGTAGAAGGAACATCGGGTGGCACACAGAGCGCGTGAGAGCCTCAGGGAAGAAAAAAGCACGTACAAAAGAAGAAGAGAACTCGCGCGCGCGTTCAGGGGCCTCGGCTAGCTTGCTCGCTCGCTCGTTCGCTCACAGGCGAGTTTACTATATACACAGGGGGAGAGAACGGAGCGAGCAGGCGAGCGCGCGCGTTCATTATGATTCGTGTATTTATATAAGGTCTAAAAATATATACGCGCGCGCTGTGTGCCGGCGGGCCCCGCCCGGTATTTCATCTGAGAATAATATTTTAATGTACATACGTCGCCTGCCCTCTCTCCTCCTCTGCACCCATCCCGGTCCACCCTCGTTATCCTCCTTCTTCTCGTCTCTCCTGCGCCTCGTGTCTTTCTCTCTCTCTCCCCTTCTCTTTGTCAGCCTCTCCTTTTATGCCGGCAGCGTCTCTCTTCTGCCTTTTCGATCTCGCTCGTTCCTTCGACTTCATCTCTTCTCTCTCACTTACCATATCTCTCTCCCTCTTTCTCTTTCTCTCTCTTTCTCTCTTTCTCTCTTTCTCTTGCTCTTCTGTGTACCCCTTCGCCTTCGCCGCCCCGTCGCTTTGTGCTCGGCGCGTTTTTTGATGTTTCTCTCTCCTACGTGAGAGCTCGCGTTTGTTGCGCCGGAATTGTGCATGTGCGCCGTGTGCTCATGGCCGTGTGAGCGCTCGCGAGCGCGCGCACGAATGTACACACATTATAATGGCCTCCTTGTGTGTACCAGGAGGCGAGAGAGAATCTTCGGGCCTCGCTCGCGGCGCCGAAAAGAGATTTTCGTGGTGCCCGCTGCGTTAATTGAGGTTTTTTCCTGTTTCTCTTTCTCTTCTCTCGTATTTCCCTTTCCTCTTTGTCCGCGGTTGCTTTTTGGTTTATGGCGTTATGGGGCTTGGCAATTCTAATCCCATCGCTAATAAATTGGAATAACTGTCGAACACTATAACGCTTCTTCTTTGTCGGTGTATCGTCTTGAAAGCCCGCTCGGTAGCTGCGTTGGACGCTGATATATTAATCTCGGCTTTAGAAAGAGAATCAGAGAAAACTCGCGTGTGACGCGCGAAGATTCTACATTATACAATGTTTAGATCGAGCTATAAGACAGTCCCTTCTTCAGTAATCAGAATCCGTCGTTTCAGCACGTTCCTTAGATAGCGTAATGGAACAAACAACCATTGACTGCGCACATGGATCTTGTCATAAGATACGTTAATTCAACCCCGCATAATCTAACTCCTACTCTTTCAAAAAAATCAAATGTTATCGTCTCGTCTTTTTGATAGATAAAAAGGTTTAAATAACTCACGTCGAGTAATTGAATCTTGCGTGAGAACCTTTTTTTTTTTTAAGATGAGTCGGTCGTTAGTCAGTTCATTATATTCTGCTTGCACAGGGTCAAATGTTTTTCTACATTAGGGGAGATGGAGCGGGGAGAAAAGGTTAAACTAACTTTTTTATATAATAAGAAACTTTGCCACGACGGCAGTTTATTTTCTCACGTGCGGTAAGCTGCTGTTACGTTCAACTCCTCATATGCAATTTTAATTTCTTCTCAGTTGAGTCATTTTAAGTCAAGGATTTTGACCGCGGTCAGGGTTCTGCGTGAAATCATAAAAAACTCTTAATGTACTATTTTTGCCAGTAAAACTTTTGAGAAACATTTTATTAATATCTTACTGCGTAATACACAATGTCAGAAAAACCAAATATTTTATCATATATAAATATATATGATAAAATATTTAATATGCATATATTCACACATATATGAAAATCATACTATAAAGGATTGAAAATTAATGAATCTATATACTTACGAAACAACTATTTTGTCTTATTAGATACGTAATACAAAAAAGACTTATTTTCTGTTCTGAACGTCGCATTCATCTCGCGGGCGATCGACGAGATGCGGAGATAATGAGATACGACGTGTGTGTGAATGTGTGTACACGACCCAGTAACCGGGCTACCGCGCTGAGAGAAACTCGTCGAAACGAGATCCCCCGTGTTTCAATTGTAAGGATCTCCAAGACCAGTTTCAGAACTCGCGCGTGCGTTTTTCTCAATCTCAATATATCCGGGAAAGCATTCTGCTCCATGATAGAGCGTCGGCGGCAGCCATCGATTCAGCCGTAAAATCGTTTTCCTTTCGAGCGCGCGCACTTTGACACTCTCATCGCGGCATGTATTATAAATGCGATAGGAACATCGTTTTTCGGGCCGGATCAGTCGCGTCGCCTTTGACGCAGTCGAAAAGTATCAAACGGAAGGATGAAAGGGTCGCCGTTTGACGGCCGGCAGCAATTTTTACTATCAACCGAAATTGAATTAATCACGTTGGATTAATCTCATAATTTCTCTGATCGTAAAAAATGGGCTGTGTGTGCTCCCGATAAAAAAAAATTCCGTGAATCGTGCAAGCGAGATAAAAAAGTTAATGTTCAGTAGGAAACAAAGATGTGGAGGTTATTCAAAAAAAAAAAAAAAAACTGACTTTTAAATATAGGAACGCAGGCTCGATATCAGAAAATTATCGATAATCGAGTGGAAAATATCCGTGGCCTAAGCGGAACGCAAATGCGCGCGTGTATATGAATGCGTGCGTGATATATTGTCCGGTGCGCGACCGTTAATCTCTAGTGTTACAATAAATCTTATTCTTTCTATGAAATACGATAATAATAATTTATAATACAAACTATAAGCTCACCGTAAACCGCGTCGTTACGTTCTCCCTCTACCTTTCTTGCCCCCCGTGTGCTTTTCTCAATCCGTATTCGCTCTTTTTCTTTCTCTCTTTCATCCCTGTCTCTTTCTCGCACTATATACTTACCGGCTGGCCTAACTAACTACCTACGCGTTTATGCTCACCTCTCCCTCTCCCTCGCCACCGTCTCGTCTCTCCTTTCTTACCCTCCTCCTCGCCTCCTCGTCGAGATCGCGCGTATACGCGCGCGCGCGCGAGTGTACGTCTTTAAATAAACTTTTATTTATACGACCAGTCGGCGAGATGAATTTGCGCGATTCCTATCGTACACGGCCGGATATGCACGATGGATTCGAGTCGCTTTCGCTTCTACCAAATGGATTCTCCCTCACCCCCGCCTCTGGAGTCATTGACCGTCGATTGGTGTTTTAGACGACGCCGTTTGTCGTACTCAAGACACAAACAAGTTGTTACAAAAGACACATAACGCGTCAAGAATAAGCCGAGTCGGTTTTTATACTTCGCGGCAATAATATCTTCAATTACGAGAGTTAAAATTGCACGATCAAGAATTGTTCTTAATTAATCGTAAACTACTGTCGTATTAAGTTTAATGAAACGGCTATGGTATTTTGGTCCAGTTTCTCCCTGGCTTGTGTATAATCGCTCTTATATGTCACACGAAGGGGGAGGGGAAGTATATACATATTTTAAGACTGGTGCGAAAGTAAGTCCAATGGCAACTTGCTGCTATTTACATTTGGTATTGCTTTTTGCTGTTGCGTTTGAAAAAGTGTGAGTGTGACTCCTTGAATCTTTCTCACACACACAACTTAATCTGAATAAATAATTTCTCACACACTTGACCGGTCGCTAAACCGTCCCGTTGTAAAGTCGAGATATATCGTTAACGTATCATAAAACGTGAAGGCGGATCTCGCTAATTGACCTGCCTCCGTTCACACATACATTTCCCGCGCGCGTCAAGTTAAATTACCCTCGCGTATCCCCGTACACCTTTTTATTGAAAAGGACAAGCAAGCACCCGGCCACTTTATTCTAATAGCAAGTCAAGTTACCTCTCCTCATTACTCTTCGCTGAAGGAGGTATAAGGCAAGTTAACTTGGCACTTGAATTGCTTTCCCGCTGCTGACATGACGTAAAACCCGCGGATCCTGGTATACGCCGCCGGTCGAGACAGCACGGCTCTCGAGAATTTTTGGGCCGATTCTCGACGACAGCGTCCGACCGCGCGCGGCGACGTATTAAGTTATATATACTACACACCCGGCGTGTCGATTGATAATACAACTCGACATAAGCGCGCACTTGCGACGCGGCTGGCTCCAAGTCAGAGAGAGCCGGTCGTTCGAGACAAGAGACTCTACTTCGGACAGTAACACACAATTCCTCACACACGGTATAAAAGCAATGCACACGGTGACGCGCTCGCATGCATGTGCATCGCACGTTCGCATACTCGTTGTGTACGTGCAAACGCAAGCGGCTATAAATTTCAATAAAACCCTCGGCTGTGTGTAGAGACGTTGTGTGGCAAGCGTGAGAGGAAGGGACCGGCAGAAGGAGGGGGAGGACCGAAGGGAAAGGAGAGAGAGAGAGAGAAGAGACGACGGGAGAGGGAGAGAGAGCGCGTTCGACACGACTCATATACGTTCATTACGAATGCATACGAGCACGTTAGATTGTACGTTAGTGCCTTGTAATAAAATATTGTAATGGTGGCCTACTTCTGCGCGCCACGCCGCGCGCTCGTAGTCGTCGTATAATATCTCCCGCGGCATTCTTACAGCGGCGGCGTTATTTATTCTGCGCCGCGCACAATGGCGGCGGCCTCCGGGTCCCATCTACGGGGTGTGTCGTTGAACGATACGAAGGATATCGCCACTGATGATAAGGAGGAGGAGAAAGACTACCGGGTACCCTTCTCTTGATGCCCTCTCCCTTCGATCTCTCGTCGATATCGCGATAAGCGGAACGTCAAAAGTCAAAATTACGGAAACCTGAAGAGAGACGTCGAAATAAAATTAACCTGCCGATGAAGTATATTTGCAAGAGAAATTGAACTTATTTGAACTTATTTTTTTTTCTCCATATACTCGATTAGCGACAGCACATTTAGGAAAGATCATTTATATTGTAACGCGAGTATTTGGTGATTTTTTTCATCGTGACGTGTGAAAATCAAGTTAGAAGCACCGAAATTTTTGAGGAAGAACGAGATGCGTCTTGAAAATTTAATTGGTTTTCTTTTTCTATCGATACACGTATATCACGCAAAAGAGAAACGTTTTTCTCACCCGCTACATGTATAATTCCGTCCGGGTTTTCTAACGTTTCTATAGACGGTCGGAGACGGTCAAGAAGGGTTCGTCGTCACGCGACAATGCCGGTACGCAATTACGCGTACACGGCCCGAGGTTGATTAATAGCTCATTATTGATACGTCTTGTCTCTTGTCGTTGGCACTCAAAGGGGGCCGCGATACCGCAAGCGCGACGGAATGCAATAAACACACGCGCGCGCGAGCACGCGTACATTTGCTGTAACCGCCGAATATACGCGGCGCTTTTCTGACGCCTTCTTCGAGGAACGGAGAAGAAACGGTATTCCGTAAAAATCATATGCGCCGATAACGATTGCGTTAGTATGTTAACTGGCGTGTCTCTCGGGAACCGGTTTTCACTCAACGCAACGGATTGATTGAAGCGTTGAGAACGATATAGATCTAAGCCGCGCTTATAACAATATTGAGTTTGATACAATGGTTCTGCTGTATACGCCGGAGAGTGAGGTTTCCAGCTACCAACTGCTGCGAGAATGGCGTAGCCGATACACGGTATTGCTATTGACGCACGCTATTCATTTGACAATATCAAATTTGCTTTTCGATATCATCTCCATAATCTCTTTTTTTTTTGTTTTTTATCACACTTATATAACGTTCTATTATATTCTGTTTATATATGCTCTTCTGTTTTGTATATGCTCTTCTTTTACAGTTCGCGCAACATGCACGCTAGATAGAAAATGTAGACAAGCGGAAATTTAGTTTATTATTATTATTATTATTAACATTAACCGACATTGCCTCAAATCGGTTCTTCAATGTAAATAAATTGCATATTAAATGTATCGCGTTAATATAACAGGCGTCAGAAACGCTGACGTTGTACCGATATATTTATATCACACACGTATACTTTCGTAGATGTGTTTATCGTTGTGCTGTGGAAAAATTTATCTTCGTTCGATCCGGAAAAATACCGGAAAGCTTAAAAGGATAAAAAATTTTGGCTCGATAAGTACACGATGAATAAATAAGAATTCGCGAGACGTTTCAAACTGCTTCTTTCGGGAGATAAATTCGCACGATTCACCCCTCCGCGAAATATACACGCATTTCCCTTGCCTCTCTTTTTCCCCTCTCCTAACTGTGGCTGCTGCGCGCACGGGTGGCCACGTGTTCTGGCATCTGGAGCCGCATACAGAGTGTCTTGGAAATTCTTGCGCATAAAAGATGATTAACGAAAACTAGACGCGACGAAATTCCAGTATCGTCGAAATATCCGCTCTGTCGTCTTTTTTGACGTTTTATATTAGTATATTGGATCACATAACAAGTGTATCGCACGATATACCGTTCGATATCTACGATTTTTTTTTATTTTTTTTATTTAGCTGTAAACTTTCCACGTTGAATCTTTGCCGATCCGCATCTTTCTATTTTCTTCTATTATTTTCTTTTTCTTCCGCTCTGTAATCGAGAACGATCGATGAGGTTTTTCTTTTTGTTTCTCGCCACGTATACGAGCCAGCATATGTTTACGCCGAGGCGGTGCATCGCGGTGTCGATCTGATTCTTCACAGGGTGTCCTAAACCTGTCGAACGTTCAGTCAGATGTCATGCGGGAATGTTGAACCAGAAAAAATAACTGTTGCTTTGACGCACAAGTTTGAAAAAAAATCATTTGCGATTATAATTTTCACAATCAATCAGACGTTGACACAATTGAATAAATGACAAAATTTCTGCTCTTAATTTAAATTTTTTTTTCTTACGTTAGAAACTCACGGATCTTGATAAAAATATTTGAAATTACAACTTCAGAAATTGTTACAAAAAATTAACCGTTGCCTACTTTCACTAAGAAAAAATATCTAATTGGAAGATACCAAGTCTGGGACACTCTGTATATTAATGTTTCTCTCTCTCTCTCTCTCCTTCTCTCTCGCTTCTACGGCGAGTAGGTTTTCCATATGCGGCGCAATGCGGCGGATATTTTATTTGTATATCATTACACACATCGGCCCATCGTCCCTTTCTTCCCTCTGTCTCCTCCACGTCCCTTTCTGTATCCTCTTTTCTCTTTCTCTCTCTTTCTCTCATTCTCTCGCCGATCCTTTCCTCGCCTCTCGTTTTCTCTGCGCTCTCTCTTCGTTCTCTTGTTCTCTGTTCCCTCCTGCTTTCCCGTCGCGCCGTGTATTTATTTTATTTTATTATTAAACAAACCTCTTCCTGTCATCCTCGCGCCAACATGCGTCTTTACACGTACACTGGATCCACGTCAAACACAGTCTCCACTTGACGCGAGGATCGGCTTACGCGACCGTTCCAGACACGAAAAATATTTTTTCCCCTCCTCTCTTTTTCTCTCTTTCTCTCTCTCTCTTTCTCTTTCTCTTTCTCTTTCTCTCTCGTGCGCCGTTCTGAGTATCATTCTCCCTTCAGCGTTATCTGAGAGCGTTGGGGGCGCTTATCGCGACTCTTAAAGGGATTTCATCTTGAGGGGATTCTGTGAATGCTCAAAGTCCAATTGAAAACGCGAATATAAAACCCGGATTACATAATGAATATTAATAATAAATACATACATGCGATATGTTGCATGAATATTAAAGCACTTTAAAATGTAAAAATGATTTTTTATTTTTATACGTTTTACTTATCCGCGCGTTCTCTTTTTTTTATAAAGAGATGAAACGTACACAGTATCCGAATATCTTGAATAAACTTTTGTTTTACGACTTTTTCATACATACTGAAGAGAGCGGCGATTGTGCGGAGTCTGCAATTGCATTCCGTCAGCGTCGGGCGCATTAAACAGCGTGTAACGGCTGCGCGATGACGAATGTCAAGTTATATTTAACGGTAACGGGAGTTATATTTTCGCCGCGGTTGGTACCGGGGCTCGAATCGAAAGCAGCGCAAATTGTAAACGATTGAGGCGACTTAACCGCGAAGTGTCGCGGATTGCGGACGCCCACCTGCTGCTCCATCGACGACGATGCAATATACATATTTTCTGGAAAATATATATTCACTCGAATTGCGTATATTATATAGAGTGCTAAAATTTTCGATATGTCAGTTGATGAAGGAATCCAATAGACAAATTTATTTGGATACGTAATTTAATTTTTCTTACGTATAGAACATTAAAATAGAACATTTAAGTAAAAAAAACAAAAAAAACGAGAAAATTTGCAAACTGTGACTACGAAACATCTAAAATATATTTCCGATACTTCATGTTCCTCTAGATATCTATTTTAATCCGAAGATAATACTCGGTCAGATGCGAAGAGCCAATTACTTTTGAATGAGAAAATAGGAAAATTCGAGCGCGCTATATACGAGAAGTTAATTCCTTTCTGAAGGCATCTTGATTCTTTGTTCCGCGCCGCCCGGTTTTATACGTCGGTTGAATAATTTTTCTCTCCGTCGCTGTCTTGCGGCTTTACTACTGGGCATTTTGTTAAAGGTTAATTAAATCCAACGACAAAAGGCCGAGCGTTTCGTTCTTTTAACGCGAGATTAACGGTGGAAACGCGTCGGATTTTCTATTTTCGTACGTTGACAGCAGGCAAGCTTTGCGCAGTATGAAGATTAAATGTTCTTCTTCGAGCGCAAACACGCGCGTCGCTCATGATAGATCTACCAATTGTTGTACATAGAGTTTTTCCATTTTCTCAGTTTTTCCGCCACTTCACATTTCCTCTTGCATTTTTTTTTTTTTTAGTTTTATTTTTAAAGTAGTTAAGCCAACTTTTTCTCATTGAAAATACAATCATTGGTCATTAAATCATTGTTGCACAATTTTTTCCCGTATTTTTATATTGTTTTGTTAATTAAAATTTTTTTGAGAGAAGTTTCCGTATTACTTTGAAAATAAGCTCGAAAACTAACTGACAAAACTGGAGTTTGTTATCGATTTCTTGTCATCTCGCATTTTTTTAGAAGATAGGTTATCAAATAGATTAGTCATTAACGACCTTTATACCGTAATTATATTTTCTCTTTTAACACCGAAACATTTATTCTAACCGAGTCTAATATGGATTATGATTGGCAGTTATATCTGGCATACTTCGTCTTGGCAGTAAGTATTATTTTCTGCGGCGGACTCTAGAGCGCGTCTGGCCCTCTGACGTTGCACTTTCGATGTGTGTTTATTTTCCTCGTTTCGCACTGAATCGCAGTGGATGCAGTCACGCACATAAGCGGCGTCCGCGGTTCGCTAAAGGGAGAGGAGGGCGGGAGGGAGGAGGAGTGACGGAGGGACAGAGGGGGGTCGAGTTATTATAACTTCATTATCATTACGACGTTTATAGCTTATTCATTATTGATGGCGCTTTACAAGGTTATTTTGCCGCTCCGGCCGCTGCGCAATAAATTCTTATTAAACGCGTGTTACTTATTTAAACTGTATTAATTTCGTCACGTTGTGGATCGATTCCCGCGTTTAACCACCTGGGGTCTTTTTTAAAAAAGCACACCGCGCTCCATTAATAATCACGATTTATTTATCACACGATTTATTGCACGTGAAATGTATAATATTGCGCTCGCGCAGAGAAAAAAAAAGATTTGTTTACGCGAGGAATACAAACGGCTCGGGCAAAGACCGAAAAGGAGGATCGTCGATTTCTCCCGGCTTTCTATTGTGCCACCGTACAATCGTCGTACAGATTTATTTGCGAATCGACGACTGCAGCAGCAACGTTTCACCCGACCATCGCGTGTTTCTTCATCGGCTTTTATATTTTCTCTCCACCTTCACTGTATACATGTACAATATACGAACGCATCGGACTGGCGTATTTACATATGTTAGATGATTTGCGAATACGAAGCAGTTAGGAATTATGAAGGTATGCAAAATGCACGAATGTTATGTGCGTGTAATCTGAAAAATAATAATATACATCAGGTGCTGTGTGTGTTATTATCAAACGGATCTTGAATAATAAAGTTATTCATTTTGAAATTCAGTTTTCCTCGGACAGATAATTATTCTTGATGTATGGCATTTTTTCATGTATAATTTTTTCTTTACGTTCGTGTTCTTGTTTATTTCTTAAAGTCCTATTTTGCGAATACTCAAAAGGACTAATTAAATTTTACGACTTAACGAAGAAGAAGAAAAGTAGGATCAAAATGATGGGATGCGGCGGCGAACATCCGGCGAAAAAAAAAGTTGGCGCGAGAAGTGTACGCGCGCTTTGCGAATAATTCTGCGTTAAGGCAGCGTTGTCCGCTTCTCGCCGGAAAGACTGCCGGAGCATTTGCGGGGGCAATGCACTCCGGAATGCACTGCGTGGCTGGCTAGCGATGCAATTTATAACACGTATTATAACAATAAATTAAGAAAAGCGATTTCTGATAAATCATCACGCGCAGGAAGGAACAAGTGTAAATTAGCCGGCTAGGCGGTGAAATAAATTTAAAAATCGGGATTTCAAATATTATAATTTAGTGCGAATTGTTTTGCTTAATTAAATGAGTTGTGTGTATACGGACCGACTGTAAGTGCGATGAGATGACGTGTGCACGATAAAGCCACATTAAAATCAATAGTGATGTTGATCTTGATTAAGGAACAAGGGGGCGTTAATTTCTTCCAAGGTAATTTCCTACGGTATCGCCTTCTCTCTCTCTCTCTCTCTCTCTCTCTCTCTCTCTCTCTCTTCTTTCTGTCTTCGTAACTATGCGCGAAGAACATATACTGTTTACTCTGTTCGATGTTTGATAAAATGCCACCAGCTCGGAGTAAAACGGAAATGTTTGAGAGCTCTAGAAAGTGCAGTTCTCTGTAAGGAGAGAGCTTTCTACATTCGATCCTTTTAACTCGAGTAAGCTGTCTATAATAAACTAGCTGTATCGATGAAAGAATGCGTGACTCACACAGGTGATTGCCGTCATACGAAACCTATTATACAAGCGGATCACAAGGCATTTACAAGAGCCCCTTGCTTCCCGCGATGAGAACGCATCTTCAAGTACAGTGTGTGTTCTAACGAATCCCCGCCAATCACTTGACTCATACTTCGCCAAAAGAGATTTATACGGGCAATGTTATTTTATAAAATATACAAGTACGCATTTCAAATACAAATGCATTTCGAATACAATAACAAAATTTGGACAATATTTGATAATTTGCTGTGTTTTATAGCACAGATATTTAAATTTGTTTTTAATCTATTGTGCAATTTGTGTGGCTCTGTGCGTAAAAACAAAATCAAAAAACTTTAATTAATTAATTCTGATATTCAGAGTCTTTATTTGAGTATCATTCATGTATACCAAAAGTTCGCGAAGTTCATAATATGAAAAGCCCGCGATCGCTCACTCGCAGCGATTTCGACACACGGGCGAAGGTATCGTCGTCGGCTTGTTATTGAGCGGCTGGGCGCGCGGCACGATAACGCGCGATATTTTTATAGACCCGCGGGGTTACGTACAATAATAAATATTGCGGTGCGATTAAATAATAAATCCCGGCACGAGATAGCGGCGGGATCGCGCGCCGATCGAGGTGGGTGGCTCAAAGTTCTTTTTTTCACGTTCAAGCTTGTACAATATGGAATCCTGTCTGCCCGTCTACCTCTGCCCGGGTCGCGAGGTTTGCGATCTTCGAGCCATTCATTTTTCAAATGCTCCTAAATTCTGAATTAGCGCTAAAACATTTTTTATCGTGGAACGTATATACTCGTTTAAATTGTCTTTATTAATATTTAAATTGCTTGAATGTTTTACTATTTATATTCTCTTGTGTTTATATGCAATGACTTGTTAATAATGATATAAGTGTAACTGGAAGAACAATTGTGTAAAAGTAAAAGTCGTTAATAATGATATAAATGTAACTGGAAGAACAATTGTGTAAAAGTAAAAGTCGAATATGTGGAATAATTATATTAGCAATTTAATTCTTGTATTGAAAATCGTTCATTTATGTATTCCGTTTTACTAAAAACAGCTTAACAACACTTCGCGATGTCGACAAAAAAAAACAAAATGAACGATTTTTGCGTACGTAGCATAATTATTGTGCCGATAATGACCGATGTCTCTAATTAATGTCACGGTAGAGCTGCCGATACGGCCGCACATGTAATCGACTTACAACACACGCAGTGCCTGTGCAAGGCAACCGAACAGAAATGATCGACGCCGACCAATGTGCGATACGCGCGTCGCGCCATCGTGCAGAAATATTCGCTGATTGTATTCGGAAACATTACACCCGGGTGCGGTACATCAGCATAATTAAATATCATCGACGGTTAACGATGAAAAAGTCGAGAACGTCCGAAATTCTTGTCTATTTATCGTTCGAGATCTCATCAATTCTCACCGCGATCTCTCATCGATCTGATAGGAAATTTACTACATTGACGTCAATCTACGACTGTTTTGTCCGAGAGAAATAGCGAGTAGATGTAAAATTGCGCGAGAGCAATTTTACATGATGTCTAAAATAAATAACCAACTTAATCGCGGCCATTACATGTAATGAGTATGAATATTTATTTCTTTTTAGATATCAGAAATTATAACGCGCATAAGGAAATGATATATATGCGAATGGTACACCTATAATTTAGATCTCGAACGCAAGAGAAAAAAAAGCTTATAAATATTCATACATTTCTAGATTCTCAGATATCTTGTATAAGCAGGAAATTGAAATAATAAGGTATGTATGAAGTGAATCCTTTTTCTAATTTTTTAATATTTCTTTTTCTCTTGAGGCAAATCGTACTGAGTTGCAAGTTTTCGTCCCGCGCTTGTCATCGATCCGATGGATCATGACTCGCTTCCGCCGCCGAATTCGCGCGCGATCGATCGAGCGCTCGACAGTCGCCGCCGTTCTAGTACCGCTTTTTAATCCCTCCTCCGCGATGGCGGAAGTGACTGGCAATTTTTTTTCGGTGGTTCCCCTCGGCCCCACGCAAGCTGGAAAACGACGCACCGGGGGAAAATTGGAAACAACGGTTTGGTAAGCCGAAAAATCGCGCCGGGTGGTACAGCCGCGCGCGCGCGCGCACACACGCACATACAACGCGCGCGCTCGTGAACGGCGCACATGCATTCCGCGTGCAGCACGCACGCACGGGAAGCGGCGCGATGGTGTGCGAGCGAATGCTAAAAAGCCGGGCCTGAATAAATAAACAGTTTTTAATTGCGGCCCGCTGCTGCCGGGTAAAAACAATAATTATTGGCTTGCCGTACCAACGTGTCTGTGTGTTACGCCCCTGATGCGACAAGCCTTCACCTTGCTCTCTCCTCTCTCATTCTCTCTCTTTTTCTCTTTACTTTTTTCTCTCTCTGTCCCTCCAAATATCCGCCAGCAACGGCGACTTCCGGTTTCGGGAGCGTGCTCGAGGAGGGAGACCTCGTCTAAACTTTCACGGCGCGAGCTCAGCACAATGAGGAGCGATACTTTGTAAAACGATGCCGTCGTCATGGCGTCGACGATAGAACGGACGAATAAACGAACGGACTGACGGACTGACTCCGCGAGAAGATTCCGCGGACATTTGCGCGGGGCGTCATGTGAATAAAAAAAAAAAAAAAAAAAAAAAAAAATCCGGCCCTTCGTGTGTGTTACGTGTATACATTCGGTCCTTTTGCCACGCGCGCGAGCCCTCTCTCTTTCTCACGCTTTTTGCGCTTGAAACGAAATAAGTGCGTATTCACTTTAAACATGAAAGACTTTTAACGTGAAAAGGTTGAAATTAACAAATTAACATTTCCATGTTAAAAGCACGAACATGCATTTTTTCACGCAAAAAAAAGATGTAGATATGTGTATATATAAGAGAAAATACAGAGAATCCTATAGAGATCCTTAACTCTTTTCAGTATATTCTATTTTTAATATCTTTGCAATTTCTCACAATTTGCATTGATCTTTGTCTATTTTCACGATCAACGACATTTAGAAGTGTTTTTTTTTTAAAGTAAATTATAGTGTTTTAAATCAAGCTAAAGAGAAATTACACAAATAGTGCTGCTAGTTGATGCGATGTCGGACAGCGTGTAAGGCGGCAAAAATGCGAACAATTACTCGCGACTTATTGCTTCCAGGCTTTCGCGTAACCGTTGCTCTATATATTCCGCGAGAGTCGAAGCGCGTGCAGCGAGACGTAACGTGTAAGAAACAAGGCGGAGATGCATCGCGCCGCGACGCCCGCAACGGTGCATTCGCGCGCGCGCTTCGAATGCGACGCCGCGAAAGAAACAACACTTTGCGAATAATAACACCGGAATTACGGGTCATTACGTGCCGACAGACACTTTGGAAGGGGACGAGCGAGATTGTACATTTAAAACTGCGAATAACATACTCACACTGTTTTACAAAATTTTAAACAGCAATTAAAGATATGATGTTCTCGCGTTATCAATCGCGAGAATTCTGTGTATATTCTTTTTTTGTGAAAGCGTTCGTGTGAAATGCACATGAGAGATCATTCGTACAGCGTGGACATTAAAAATTTCTATTTGTAATTTACTTAATAATCGTGTGTTAATTTTAAAATACATATTTTATTTAATGTATTTTGCGCGGAAGAGAATATTGTTTGATCGCTTTTCGAATTCTTTCGGATTGATGTCTTGACGTTTCAGTTTGACGATTATTCGGTCAGCTGTGAAGACACGTGCCGCGCGCAAATTGCGAGTCGATTAAAAGTAATTACACTGTAGTCAGCGGCCTTTTGAGCGATCGATAAGAACCGAGTATCGGTAACCAATGTAAAGATAACATAACGACGTGTGTGGATATAAATTTACGAGCGAACAAGTTATGTTTTTTTTTTTGCCGATTTCTTACTATTTCATAAACAGAATTACTGATCATGGCGTTTTGTGTCTTTTTGAATTGGATTGAAGTGCAAGAATCTCTATTCTGATTTTCTCTTCGCTCTCAGTGTTCGTTCTCAGTGTTTTTTTGTCGATCACACACGTACTCGTAGATATTCCCATTCGTCCCGCGTTTTTCTCGATTTGTCAGAGAAGCAGAAATTAAAAAAAAAAAAAAAAAAAAAAAAAAAGGATCATTGCGCCGCCTTTGAGCCGCGCGCTCGACAAGAGACATCGATTAGGCTATTGATGAAGCATAATTGTGGACTCGCTAGTAATTACGAACCGTCATTGTCATGCCGGCTGTTTTTGATCGCAGTAAAAATTATGCGGATAGCTGCAGGAAACTCTTGTCTTTTGTGTAATTTTATATTTTGTTTGTTTATATAAAAACATGAAGTATACTTTGTGTTTTATATTGATAATTAGTAATTCAAATTTTTTAGTAATTCTAAAAAGTTGAAGTGTACAATTTTATTGAAACTTGGCTTTGTGTTCAAAAATATCAAAGCTTCATCGTGATGTAGATTTGGAAAACTAAATATTGGAGAGTTTTTTTTTTTACACCCCGCGCTCCACTAACATGTGATGGAAGGCGACAACACGTCCGATGCTCTACATGCATACTCTAAGTTAATATCCTCGAGACATAAATTTTTCACGCTTGTCCTCTCTTCAACTCACCGCTCTCCTTGAGAAGCGTCGTTGTCGTGAAAAGAACGAAGAAACATCCTCGATAAAAGTGTACGGGCATAACGCCGTAACGAAAACGCACTGTCTTCTTCGTCCTCGTTCCTTCGCCTCATAGTACTGTGGTAATAAGCGCTCTTGCCTGCGCCTCGGTCGCTATAAATATCGTATAGTAAACACGAGTGCAGATAAGAGAAAAGAGCGAGAGAGAAGGAGCACGCGAAGGAGAGACGAAGGGAGGGCACGGAGCGTGAAAACTTTGGCTATAATAAAATACAGATAAGTGTGCGCGAACAAATAGCCCGTACCGCGGGATTTAACCGCGTCTCGCAATAGCGGGGAAACGAGTGACGGGGCGACGGGGAGACGGGGGCGCGCAAACCAGACAACCAGAGAGGAGAATGCAACGAGCGCGCAAGGAAAGGGAAACAGAAATAATCGTGGAAATTACTTACGAGCTTGAGGAAACCGGGAAAACGAGATATAGAAGGAGAGCAGGAAGAGGTAACGCTCTTTTCTCGAGACTTTTTAATTATTTATCGCGCTCGCGCGTACTCTTCTCTCCTTTGTCGCGTCGAAATAAGACAGCGATGCGATTTCGCGCATTACACAACGAATATCAGGATTGCGGACGATTACCCGGAGGGAATTTAAGGATAGACTTGAGAAGGAGATACTGAAACTATACGCTCAAAGAAAATTATATGCACGTGGAGAAGTTTGCTCTAACTATAACTATGCGTGCGCGAGCGCGAGCGCGATAAGTAAACATTCTTCAAGGATAAAACTAACAGCTGTCATAAAATCATTAAGTTACGGCAATTAAACTTTTAGCTGGAAAATTTTATGATGATGTCACCGCAGTGACTAATATCCCCACTTGATTCTAATTTATTATATTACGCTACGAACACAAGCGTCTGACTGCTCGTTTAAAATTACGTTCGCATAAAATTCGCGCGATCGACAGAATCAGCAAAACACGCGCTCACACGCGAGAAAAAAAGACGATCTCGCGTCTCGAAGCAAAAAGCGGAAGGGAGCGTTTTACAAACATCTTCTCCCGAAGAAATTCCGATGCAGCCGAGAAAAAGGAAAAAGACTGAGAGGGGTTGCGTCGGACTGAGAGAGAAAGAGAGAGAGAGAGAGAGAGAAAGAAAGAAAGGGCGACGATTAACATCAACGTTTTCTTGCATCCGCTCGGCCGGCGCAATGTTTGTTCTGGGAAATGCAATCACGCTGTCATATAAAATATAACGTGTTTCCTTTTCTTCCGTCCTCTCCTTCTTCTCTTCGCCGCTTTTCTTTGCTCTTCCCGCCTCTCTTTACTGTCATGGCGCGCGACGATGCGGCACCTCCTCTCAATTTCCACGCCGCGCCACGGAACTGGAGAACACCGACATTAGAGAGAGCCCTCTTGGTTCGTACCTTCACTTGCGTGAACGTACTGGCCGTGCTATTTTTTTCTGATTGCACCCGGAATTACGTTAACGCCCTCTTCTTTTCTCGCCTTCTTCCTTTTTTAGTTCACTTCTGTTACTACCGCATATGTGTATATATATACATATGTGTGTTTAGAGAGATAGTTGCTAATGTCTACATTCTAGTTACGTACGTTTCTTTTCTACCACGGTGGTCTTAGCGAAGTTTAATACGTCCCAGAGTGCAACGAGTACGTTGCTCGCTCTTTCTTTCTCGCTTTGTCTCTGTCCTCCCACCGGAAAACGCAGGCGTGGATACACCTGCTCCGACCTTAACCTCGATTCGTATAGTGGCTGTATAGTCGCGAGCGAGTGGGCGAGCGCGCGCGATGAGAGAAGAAAATTCATAGTCTATTACTTTATCAAAGATTGCGAATCAACACGTCCGAGATTCGTGTGCGTAAATTCATAAAACTTATATGCTTTAAAAATGTCTATTTTTAAAATAAGTTTAGTTCGATCAATTTATCAAATGTAAAGTTCTTTTCTTTGGCATTATAACATGTATGCAGATCTTTAACGTTTTTTTTTTTTTTTTTTTTTTTTTTTTTTTTTATTTATTAATGGAAATGATTGCACGGAATATGCTAGTTTCCTTGGCGGATACACGCCAGCGCGGAGGTATATATTAAAATTCAAACGCAGCAAAAACCTCTCCTCTCTCGCTCTCTGTCGGTTTATCTCACTTATAGAAATGAATTTTAAAACCAGTTCTCTTTAAGCCAACGACTATCAGCTCGTCCGTCTCCTCCTCCTCTTCCTCCTCTTCTTCTTCCTCCCTTCCCACGACGCAGAGTTTCCTTTGTAGAGACGTGAGAAGACGGGAAGGGAGACAAGTTGGGAGAAAGGTAGAAGGGATTGTAGTAGGAGTGCCGCGATTAGGTTTCATACGGAGAGCACCACCAACAGCAGCAGCAACAGAAGCAGCTGCCTTACGACGTGAGATAACACGGGGTCCCTTAAAACGTGCTGTAAAAGCGAGGTACGACTCGAATGTCTTCTCGTCGTTGTGTTCGTGTGGAAGTGCACGGCGCATGTATGCGTCTCAAGAAAGAGTTGAAGGAGGGAGAAGACACGCTGTGTGTAGAGAAGAGAAGGGGACCCCACTGTGTACGTGTATGTGTGTTTGAAGAGAAACATATTTCTTTATTATTACTCCCACCGAGCTTATTTTTCTTACCCGCCGACTTGCATTCCAGGTGGGTGGGTTCGTTTCTTCTCTCTCTAGTTCTTTTCCGTCTTGTTTCTCGCGCGTATGTTCGCGCTCTTTTCCCCTCCTTCCTCTCTCTCTCTCTCTCTCTCTCTCTCTCTCTCTCTTCCCTGTATAGCCGGTCGGGAAAAATTCAACCCCGAACGCGCGTTGTTCTCTTTTTACGTGCGCATCGCTCGCGAGAAATTGTGCGGCGTGGCCAGCGGCTCGCAAGAACCGAGGAAACAGAGCACATCTATTAAGCACTCGCTCCCTTTTCCCCTTCTCCTTTCTTTCTCACTCTTGTGGTGCCTTTTTCTCGTTCCGTGATAGAGCAGCGATTGCTGCTGCGACTCTAACGCAACCGCGTTGCACAACGATAATAACGGGGAGATTAAGGCAATAAAAATTACGCGGGCGGAAAAGAGACTGAATCCGCGGCGACATTGGTTTCTCTTATCCTTTTAACCGCTTTATCTTTATCCTTTTCTTTACGCGGAACGGTTTGCCCGGAATCAAGCTCTACCTAAATATATATGTATATACTTTTTTGCATTCGTGCGCATACATATCATTATGATTTTTTTCTTGTAAAGGATATAAATCTAATACTGAATATTATATTTGCATCATTAATTCACTTTATTTGATTTGCAATTGTCATACATTTCAATATTTTTTGTGTTATCTCATAGACACATGCACACACAACACACATAAATACACTTATATTGCGAAAAAAGTTTCCTTAATAAGTCGATGAGCGTCATTATGACGAGTGAGTCGCTATATATTATTCACTTTTGCCGCTTCTTTATCTGCTCGCAATGGAAGATTCGCGACATCGCAAATCTTAAGATAAATAATTCGGGCGATATAAAAAATATATGAGAAGCGTAAGATGCGCGACTTTATCGCAACAAAACACGCGCAAAATTCTTTCACTCGCTTTCTGCTAAGCAAATAAATTGTAAATCAAGTTTGCACATGTAAATATTCATCGCGACAGCGTTTTCTCTCTCTTTCTCTCTCACATTGAACAAAACAAATATTTCGAGCTCAACTCGAGTGGCGATTCAATGCCGTTTCTTGGCTCAGTCACTTGTTTTATCACCTATTGCTTTGTAATTAAAATGGACAAAAAGGCAACATTGCGCAAGGAAACCAAACCGTGAAATCATCCGCCCCGCGGGGTATAGATGTCACCACAGTTATTATTTGTTGTAAAGAATATTTATTAATATTTCGCATTATTTCACTACACAATATCTAAAAAAGAGTTATTAGTATTTCTTATGTAATATGCCGTAACTTAACCGCAATCGCTAGTATTGTTCAATCTAATAATACTAATGACGAATTCACTTGGTTTTATATTAATAGTACGTGTGCAACTGGTGTACTAATAATAAAAATGTATACTTCGAGATTCAGGCATACGTTCTCTCTCTCTCTCTCTACTTAGCGCCACATTTAGCTCTAAATAGCGGCTGTCCACACAGTTGCGAGTTTTATTTGTCTGACACGAGAAGATCGCGGTTCAGCATGAGTTAAGAAATAGACGATCGCGTTTAACGCTAAATATGCGCCGGGAATAGGGAGTGCGTGGTCTCGGCACGCAATGCGATTCTAATGGTGCATCATCTCCCGGGAGAAAAAAAGAGTAACTCAGAGAAAAAGGAAAACGTGCGTGCACGCGTTCTAACGATCACGTGTACGAAACTGCTTTCTTTTGACTCGCGCTCATTTTCAACACTGAGAGAAAAGAACGACAGTCATCGCGACCATCACTCCGCGATGTGTTCGGTCGCAAAATTCACTCTCCTCTTCCTTGCGTTGTCTGGTCCATTCTCTTCTGTGTGTACGCGAGTTCGTCTCTTATTTTTAACTGTTATCGTGAATCCTCATACAGTTGACTGAAGCTGAACTTAGATTTATTTTATGTATCTTTCTTTCGTACTTTTTTATTTATCTTACTCTATGGACTCGATGTCTAATTATAAAATCGCCATTCTTTTTTCTGTTTTCGTTCATTGCATCAGACATTATCTTTGCGATTGTCATTATCTTATTAAAAAAAAAAGAGGAATAGCACTTGTTTGCTACTTTGTGACAAAATATTGCTTCATGTTTTATATCTACAGTAAATATGTAAGAAAAATTGACTGGAGATAAAAAATGTAAGAACAGTATTTATTATTAGATAATGTGCATATATAATTAATTAGTTTTAAGAAATTTCAATTAGTTTTTCCTGACATATAATTATCGTATTTTTATTGCATCATTCAAACGGAATTGCAATTGGTCGATAAGCTTTTCACCGTCACGTAACATTAATAAACTCGTTTCTTTTATTCTTTTTTTTCTGATCAAATTAGAAAATTGCTTATCGCATATAAATTATCGCGGCGAATTAAAGAAAATGTTGCAGTAAGGCCTGTGTCTACAAATATAATTGCGTCGGCGGCAGTGCAAATATTTGTAACGTTCACAAGAGTGGCGTCGAGAGAAAGAGAAAAAGAGAGAGAAGATGCGATAAATTTGCGAGGAAGACGATTCTTCTGAAGCTAAGCTTCATCGTGTGTCGAAGCCAGTAAAACGACGATAACAGAGAAAATTTTTCACGTTGACTGTACTGGCGTCAGCCTGCCGCTACTTTACGACTGTTATTATTTGTATATTATAATTTAGATACAATTATATCGCTGTCTTCCTTGCGCTCATCGCGTTGCTGAGATACAATTATAACGCTGTCTCTTTTTTTCCGCTACTCTCTACGCTTCCTTTCTCTCTCTCTCTTTCTCACTCACTCTTACTCTCTCGTACTCCCGACCACGCTCGATCTCTCTCGTATCTTCCGTCTCTGTTTCCCGCATTCGGCATCGTCGTCGAAATGCCGCTAGTACGAGGCACTGGGAACGAAAGAGAAAGCGAAACGACAACTTGACTGAGGAAGAAAAAGAAAGCGAATAAGACAAAGATAGAAATATATAATAAAGTCTACGGGAGGGTGAGGAGAGTGGAATTGTGTTGTGTGTGGTACGGTGGAGAGTTTCGAGCGAGAAGGTGTAGGCACGGTGGGTGGCGCGACGTTCGAGAGGGTGAGAAAGGAACAGAGTGAACACAGACGGGAGGGAGGGAAGGGAGAGCGCAGGTGAAGAAGGAGAAGAGAAGGCATCGCAGCGAATGCGCTGGCGGGAGCAAGACCAAGATAGCAATAAAATATATTAAGAGAAAAATGATGGCACTGCGAGACAAAGAGAGACCGATGTGGCATTAGCGGCAGCCTCGAGGAATTCCACCGTGCGTTGTTTCGTTGTGTTCGCGGCAACTTGAGTTACCTGGCGCGTTCGCCTCGAAACGCTCGGTTCACCTGCATCGTTCGAAACGAGGCGAAAGAACGAGACGAGCGAAGGAAGAAAAGGAGAAAGAGAAGTGGGCTAATCATCGTTTCCCTACTTTCATACATTTTAGATTCACCCTGTCGGTCACTTCCGGTTGCGAAACATTTTCGGCCGATCTCTCCCCGCGATACCGATTCAGTCTCAGCTGCGAAAAGAAATATTTATCACACGTATGTTACATAACGTGTACATGTAGTTTCTTTCGAGCAAAGCATGACGTATCTTATTGCGTATCCACATTATTTTTCTTCTATAATAATTTTAGTAAACAACGATTACAAATTCTTATAACGTCGTCGAAAAAAAGAAAAAAGAAACAAGGAAGGTTTATTAACGATATAGGTGTGGTTCTTCTTTGTTACGTCAATAATACTTACGTGTCTTGATTAACTAACTACGCCTAGTTGCCTCTTCCTCGATTTGAGATTCAGTGACCTATAACAATAATACGCAGTTAACGAACGTTATGTTAATAGGGCTGTCAGAGAAGAAGCTTTAGATTGCGCAGATCCGCACTTCTGATTAACTCGTTATTAGTAGCGCGAAATCCGCATCATCTGCGAAAAATCGTAAGAGATCTCCGATTCTCGGTAATCGCTGGGGAATCTCGCTCGCGCGTTAGAAAGGCGCGCCGTGACGCCGCGCGTTCATCGTCCCCTCGCGATCGCATCTCGATCTCGCTCGCGAGGCTTTGAACTGGCTGTGCGCGCTCGCTTCGTGTATATGTATATAATGCACCGGCTGTAAAAACGAAACGTCGTTTCCCGGAAAAAGAAACGCGTGCGGCCGCTGGCCGACACGGGAGGTTGGGCGTGTGGGGTGGTGCGACGGAGAGTGGGGAAGGGGTAGAGAAACGAGGGGGCGTTTTGTAATTTCTATAATTTAAACTCCGCGGCAGCTGGCGCGACTCGTAATTACTCTAACCCGCGTGGAGGAACGCGTGAGCCTCTGCGTGTTTACTTTTAATTCCTTCTGCCGCCCCGGCCTCGCGCAGCACAGCAGCACAGCCACTCCTCGATTCAACACAATATCAAACGAAACCCAGGCGCCTCTCTCACCTCCTCCCCGCCCTGTCTTGTGTAGTAACAGAGAGAGGAGGGTAGGTAGGTTAACAACGAGCGAGCTTGGTAAGAAAAAAAGAGGAGCATCGCAAACTTTTCAACCTTCCCTCCTGCCCTTTCCTTTCTCCCGTGTCGCTGTCGGTCTTCCGTCTCTCCCCGTCTCATTTTTCCTTCCGTCCCGCGCGGCTCGTCGCCCTTCAACCCCCACGGTGTGCCCCACGCTGCTCTACATGGATAGAAATTCCGAGAAATTAATCTTTTTACGCCGTTTCTCTGCCGCGCGCTCGCGAACGCTTCTACTCCCTCTCCCTCTTTCGCCCCTCTCGGATTTATATCTATTGCTAGTGTACAGCGTTGCGCAGCTCTGGAAAAGACGGAAGAGAGTGTTTGTTGGGCCCTCCGGGAGCCCGTCGGCGCGGGTCTCTCAAGAGTTTCGAGTGAACGTGCACAAAGCACGAATGAGCGACAATAAAGGCGGATGGATATGTTAAATGGCACAGCGAACTGTGTAAAAAGAGATACACATCTACATGCATCAGGGTGTGTCGGAAGTCGCGCTTAGGTGCCAGACGCTGTGACCAGTTCTCATTCCTCTTCAGATAGCACACAGCTTGAACACATGACTTTTTAGATATTTGAGATAACCTCTAATTACATTCGTATAATTGTAAAAACAATTTTCTTTTTTTATATCTCATCAAAATCAGTAGACTGTAACAAATTCTCAGTTGTTGGAGAATAAGTCGAGGAATATGCCGATCTCTCATTTGAACAGGTTAATGAACTGCAACTCCGAGCAATTAAATAGCGCAATTCTTTAAGTCGTCATTATATTATATCATCTTATCTTATGTATCTCTACAACTTGACGTCTGCGTTATTACATAATACTTTTGTTCTTGATTTTTCTAGAGACAACGATAAATTATTTTGTATGTGTGATCATAAACGACACGTACTGTAATACAAAACGCAAAACGAAGCGTGTATCTTGGAGCCATGGTTGCTTCTCTCTCTCTCTCTCTCACTCTTTTCCCTTTTTCACTCTCCTTCTTTATCGCTCCCACTCATTTCTGCGACTCGTTGAAAAATCGTCCGTCGTAAACGGGAACAGCGGTTTTATTGTTCCGCGGCAGACAATGCCCGGGAATATTATAAAAACTTTCCGACGGAATATATTAACGTTAACTCATCGCTTTACCGTTAGGCAAACTTTTCGGTCGAGCACGCCGCCGCTTCGTCTTCGTCTCCCTGTCTCTCTTTCTCTCTCTTTCTCTCGGTTATAACCACATCTCCCTCTGCTCTGCTCCTCTCATGACTTTTTATACCTCTCCGTCATCCCGCTCTTCTCCCGTGACCCTCTCTGTCCTCCTCCCCCTTTCCCCGTCTCGGGAGAATCGGCGATACAACCCGCACGATAAATACCAGCCGCCGCTGGATGTAATCTAGATCGTCGCTATGTGGAGCGTAGTGGAAGAGAGCGCCATTTATGGATACCGTAATGGATAGCGTGTAACTGACGCGGTCTAACGACAAGAATTCGTTTTTAGCTTGTTATACGTACAAAAAAAAAAAAAAAAAAAAAAAAAAAAAAAAAAAAAATGTAAATGTTCGATGTATATAAACAGTGTAAGTGTGTAATCTTTTCGTCGCAAACAAAATTATTTTTTATCTGAATTAATATACGCGGCTCAGAATATAAATTGCGCAAAGTAACGCGCTAAATTTCCGTCATTACTGGACATATGTTGACAAGGCATTATATATTGCGCATTTTTATCTTATATCTTCGAATACTGACCATAGAGCATAGGTCATGGTTCATGGAGATATATATACAAGTTTTGAAATTAAAATAAAAGTGATGTATATGAAATAGCACTTCGTTTCAACGTCATTAGGCCGTAAAATGCTATAACTCTGATTCATTTTATACTTCAGTAATAATATTTTACCATTACGTCATTCTCTCATTTGCAATCGGGAGAAGCTTCGAGTTTAAGTCGACCTAAATCTTTCTTTCGGTGATATTTTACATATTCGTGTAATATTTTATTTTTATTGAGTGTCGGTTTATACTCGCAAATGAATTACGTGATATTTATGCGTATTACACCACGAAGAAACTTCGAATGCAAATATTCCTATTCCGGAATCCGTTTCCGCGCGGAGACGAGACGCGCGGTTCGCCGATCGCGTTTTGGCGCAATTCCGGATCCCTCGTCGCGAGAGTTCGCGAGTGCGAGAGATCTGCACGGATCTCGCGTGCAAATTGAAAGTAGGTGCGCGCGTATTACACAGGATTTAAATATCAATGCCGGGACGCGGCTTTATTGCGCTTGTAATAATTAGCACGCGCTGAGATATTGCGTTAAAGTAAATGCATTATGTAACTGAGAAACTCGCAAAAGAGATAGAATGCGGCACATTCTTCGACAATTTCGTCATTAAGATATCCGAGAGCGTACGTTTTACACACAGAGTGTATCAATTACCATAATTAAACAATTTATTACCCTTTGATATATTACGCGTGTTGATCACAGTTCAAAGACTTATAATTCGAGAACGTCCGTGTTGTGCAAGCGCGCCTATATATTTTAAGCGATTCCGTACTCTAAAAAGAGGAGCTCATTTAGTTAAAATTATCTATATAATGAACG